>PVHP010009882.1:0-49235 GCA_004024765.1 Zapus hudsonius | reverse complement strand
TCTTGTTTTCTATGGGACACTTTCCAATCGGAGTTTCCCACAGCTAGAAACCCTCTCCTGGCTGGAGAAGTTGGAGGAGTGTGAATGTTTGCTGAAGGCCCAGCCCTCTAGAGAGTCAGCCTGGTGTTGCTTCCCAGGTCCTTCACAGCTCCACCGGGTGCCAATTCCACTCATGCCCGCTCTGTTCTTGCACCAGCACTCCTCTCCCTGCCCAGTTCACTGCACTATTTGCACCTCTCTTAGACTCGCTCAAGTCAGTGGCCGCAAAGACTAGTGGGATGGTCACACGGCAGCTCCGGTGTGTTCTCACAGCTCTGCCTGCTGAAGAGCTGCGCCTGGAGGCAAAGGAAAAAGCAAACATCTTTCCCAGGCCAACCCAAGGTTGCAGTAGGCCTCAGCTCTCCTCCTTACTGAAA
This sequence comes from Zapus hudsonius, assembly GCA_004024765.1. Taxonomy (NCBI): domain Eukaryota; kingdom Metazoa; phylum Chordata; class Mammalia; order Rodentia; family Dipodidae; genus Zapus; species Zapus hudsonius. Next base: position 48,819 of record PVHP010009882.1, on the reverse strand, counting down.
TTGAAATGGCTACCTATAAAAGAAAACCCCAATGAACAGTGAGCCTAGCACAAAAGGATTCAACTTTCACAGGTTGAAGAAGTGAGTAGACAAACGAAGCTGGTATTGATCATCTCATGGCACTTTCCATTTGGCCACCGTCATCTTTAGAGGGTGACCCCAATCCTCAGGTCGAAAGTACAGGCCAGCACTCCAGCCATCAAACCCATGTTTCAAGCAGACTGCCCCCAAATTTGTTCCAATGCTTTCATATGCATCTCACTGAATAGAATTTGAAATTATGAACAAACTCAGCTATAACAGAGCAAGAAATGTAATCTTTATTCTAGAAATCAGGATACATGACAAATAACATCTCTTCAGAGATTACTATTCTGGATGATGAGAAATATAGGAGGTGCTTGATTAGCTATGGAGGATATTTGGGGGACAGTAGGAGACTCAATATGGACTCAATGTTAAAGATTACTACAGCCAAAGCTGGGTGTGGTGGTGTACGCCTTGAATCCCAGCACTCAAGAGGCAGAGGTAGGATTGCTGTGAGTTCAAGGCCAGTCTGAGCCTACAGATGAGTTCTAGGTCAACCTGGGCTAGAGTGAAATCCTATCTCAAAAAAGCCAAAAAATAAAAAATAAACATTAAGATTGACTGAAAGGCAGGTTCCTGGAGACACCTCCATCCCCACCCCCGTCCCACAGACCCAGGGAGTGAAGACCTAAAAGGACTTCCAGCGTCTGGGCAAAGTCCCACCCTTCCAGGAAAAGGATGGGGTTTCAATCCAGGTTTTAAATGGCTTTGTTTTCTCCATGACCTTTTCCCCAGATATCCAATGTCCATATGATGCTGAAGGACCTCAGGATTTGAATCCAGAAAGAATCACAGGCCTGACCAAGTGACTGAAGAAAGCTCTCAGTGATTCCCATGACTCCGTGGCTGGTTCGTACGTACAGTCTGTTTGTAAAGCCACAGTTTAAGGGATATGGCTTGAGACAGGCTCTTCCTCTCATGATCCAGCCACAAGGCTCTCCTGAAGTGTCAGGAAGGTTCCAGGTCGGGCTTCTGTGAGGCACCGTCACCTCCGGTGATCTGCTCCAATGGCATCTGTGACTCGGCTAAAGCCCTGCTCTCTGGAAAGAGAAAACAAAGCTGTCAGTGCCTGCCGGAAGCCCGTGCTCACCATAAACCAGACACCACTGCTGAGTTCACAGCCCCACCCCAGTGTACCCAGTGTGAAATGTCCTCCATAGCCTCGTGTGTTCTGAAAGCTTGGTCTCCAGCTGGTGACAACTTGGGAAGTGGAGCCTTGCTTATGGAAGTGTGTCATGGGGAAGGACCTTGTTGATAGCCCAGCTCCCAGCCCAGTCCCAGATATGTGCCAGCTTCCTGCTCTGTGACGCTTCCCCTGGAAACCGTGAGCTGAAATAAGCCTTTTCCTCCCATAAGCTGCTTTTAGTCCGGTGCTTTGTCCCAGCAATAACCACAACACCGGGCTGGAGAGATGGCTCAGCGGTTAAGGTACTTGCCTCCAGTGCCTAAGGCCCGGGTTCAATTCCCCAGGACCCACATAAACCAGATCCACAAGGTGGTAGCCCTGGTGCGCTCTCTCTCTCTCTCTCTCTCCTCTCTCTCTCTCTCTCTGCTTGAAAATGAATAAATAAAATATTTAAAAAAAAAATAGGGCTGGAGAGATGGCTCAGCGGTTAAGGCACTTGCCTCCAGTGCCTAAGGCCCCCGGTTCAATTCTCCAGGACCCACATATGCCAGACTCTCTCTCTCTCTCTCAATCTCTCTGCTTGAAAATGAATAAATAAAATATTTAAAAAAAAAAAAATAACCACAACACCTGGGGACCTGCAGATATGTCCACACAGATCTTCAGAGAAAGAAGGGCAGTGATTTTACAAACTCACAGCTCTCTGTTTTGTTCTTCCAGGATTTCTCAGACCCTGAGTAAGTGGCAAACCCTGCCTTGTAGCCACCAGTGACTCAGACCAGTCCAGAGTTCCCTTGGCACCAACCTTGGTCAAAGGAGCAGCGCAGTATCATTCCCTTGTGTTAAGTGCACCCCTCAAGCTCTTTGGGTGTGAGTAGCAAATACATGAAGAGCATGGCTTTGAGTTTAATTAACCTCTCTTAATTGGCTTCTCTACCTCAAGCCACACTTGCCCCACTCACTTCAAGAGCACCTCCAGCTCACGTTTGACTTTGCACACGACTGGTGGCCCCTGGAAGGTGAGGGCTGTGTACAGCTGCACCAAGGAGGCCCCTGCCTGGATCTTTTCCAGTGCATCCTGCCCACTGCTGACACCTCCGACCCCGATGATGGGAATCCTGCCTGTAGAGAAGCACACAGCATCACCAGAAAGGAGCATGAGGATGACGGTCTCTGTCCGGCTCCAGCAGGTGAGGGAGGAGTGAAAGCAATCGTCTCCCAGGTGCCAGAGCCCCACACGCCCCTGAGGAAGCCTTGCCTTGAGTGAGGGCATACATCTCTCTGATGGTCTGAGTTGACAAGTCACGGAGGGGCTTCCCACTCAGACCTCCTGTCTCGGTGCGCAGAGCACCCTGGAGGCCAGCAGGGCGACTCACTGTGGTGTTGGTGACAATCAATCCATCAATGCCCAACTGTGATATAAGACAGAGAAAGATCCTTAAGCCATGGCTCTGAGGGACTCAAAGAAGTTTCTCTGGAGGTCTGAGCCAGCCACAGGCTAGGGCACATCTTGTCTCAAGCAAGTATCAGAATGAACTTTGACATGGCACAGCAGCTATCCCCTGTTGATACCACAACATTCCCTAAGCAAGGTCTAACTGTCAGAACAAGTTGTCTGCTTTTGTCTTGTCCAAGGTCCTAGGAAGTTAGTGGTAGAATCAGAATTTGAACCCAAGACTGCAGAGCTGTCCCTGTTTCCAAGACTCTCCAGCTGGAGAGGGAAACATGGGAAGAACACTAGTCCCATCTGAGAGCAGAGGTGAACACAGCACTTAGACTTGCTGGATGAAAGTGAGGAAAATGGGAATAAGAAAAAGCCTCACCAAACATGTATGTTTTCAGACATTCACTTTTTACCATGGATGAATTCTATGATGACTGACCCCCTCCTCCATCACCCTCCCAGTTCAGAGATGTCACCAAACATGCCAATCTGGACTATCCCAGCAGGTCAAACAGTCTCTATGGACTATGACACAATGAAAATGAAAGGTGCCCCCACCCTGCCTCAGACCAGTGGGTTTCAAACCTCTCTCGCCACACTGGCAATGTCCTCCTTGTCCTGGGCTGTGAGATCAGGGGCGATCTTCACCAGCACCGCCGGCTTCCGCTTGCCCTTCAAGGCATCCCTCTCCTGAAGCACCTAGGGTGACACATGCAAGAGATGGCGGCCCCAGGCCCCAGTCCAGCAGTCCAACTGTGACCACAGAGGCAGTGAGCATTTTCACACAAGCTTCAAACCAAAGCATGAGTGACTGCTCCCCCTAAAGGAACCCAGAGTCCAGGTACACAAAGGGCCCACCAAGATGAGTCAGCTCAGTTCTTCTGAACCAAGAGACTCCAACTGGCATATCCCCAATAGGATAACAGCCTTGGGGTTCTGACTTTTGTTCCAAAAAAAAAAGGAAACAGTATTACTTCATGCACTGTGCTAGGCAGCAGAGACATGATAAACGCGGGCAGATAAACGAGCAGCCAACTACCACTGCATATGACTGGCATTGTGAAAGGAGGTCAGAGAGTCCCTCGGGAGGGGGGAGTGTGGGCAGCTTCTCATCAGGGATACTGAAGCTTTACCATGGAGAACGAACAGGAATGGGGATGACAGGCTGATGACAAGGGACATAAAGAGATTTAATGACCCACCTTGGTCAGCAGGCGGCGCAGCTCAGCCTTTCCCTGCAGGCTCCTCAGACCAGCTGTGTTGGGACTGGACACGTTCACTACCAGGTAGTCAGCCAAGGGGCCCAGGACTCGAACACCCTCTGTGTAGTCCGCAGCAGCGTCCACTGACGTTTTATTCTTCCCCAGGTTTATTCCCAGAGGTAGCCCATCTGCAAATATCATTGGTCAAGAGGGCATCCCCAGTCTCCTGGGCAACATTTTGAGACAAGGTTAGACTCCAGCTTTGTGACAACAAAGCCCAACTCAAAACTTTCCTGCACCTGCTAACAAAGGTGATGAGCTGTTGTCTGTTGACCATGAGCCAGCCCGCCATCTTTGTACAGTGAGTGTGTGCAACTACGAGAATGCCTTACTGTACTTGAACCTTTTACTTTTAAGATGAAACAATTCGGAGCATAAGTACTAGTGATAAAAATTAAAAAAAAAAAAAAAAAAAAAAAGAAGAAGCCAGGCATGATGGTACATGCCTGTAATCTCAGCCCTCGGGAGGCAGAGGTAGGAAAATGAGTTCAAGGTCATCCTCTGTTACATAGCAAGTTTGAGGCCAGCCTGGGCTACATGAGATCGTCTCAAAAAAAGGGGGGGGGCAACAGAGGGCTTGGAAATGACTCAGTGGGTCAAGTACTTGCTGCACAAGCACGAGGACCTGAATTCAGAGCCCCAACACCCATGTGAAAACCAGGCATGGTGACACACACTGTAATTCCAGCACTGGAGAGATGGAGTCAGGGAATCCCCGGGGCTCACTGGCTAGCTAGTCTGGCAGAATCAGTGAGCTCTAGATTCTCAAAAAGTAAAAGTGGAGGGCTGAAGAGATGGCTTAGCGGTTAAGGCATTTGCCTGCAATGCAGAAGGACCTGAGTTCGATTCCCCAGTGCCCATGTAAAGCCAGATGCACAAGAGGGCGCATGTGTCTGGAGTTCATTTGCAGTGGCTGGAGGCCCTCTTGTGCCCATTCTCCCTGTCTCTCTCTGTCTGCCTCTCTCTCTCACTCTCTCTCAAATAAAAAATTTTTAAAAAATAAATAAAGTGTGCGCGCAGGCCCGGCGTGTGCGGCGTCTGGAGGACGGTTAAAATGAGTCTGCGGAAGCAAACCCCCAGTGACTTCCTAAAGCAAATCATTGGACGGCCAGTTGTGGTCAAATTAAATTCTGGTGTGGATTATCGAGGTGTCCTGGCCTGCCTGGATGGCTACATGAATATAGCCCTGGAGCAGACAGAGGAGTATGTAAACGGACAGCTAAAGAATAAGTACGGGGACGCATTCATCCGAGGAAACAATGTGCTGTACATAAGTACACAGAAGAGGAAGATGTGGTGACACCAAGAAGCAATTTTTTTTCATAATTGGATATATTTTTATGAATATTTTTGTATTTTTTGTTCTTTTGTGATATGTCTTTTTTTCATGATGGCTGGTCATTTTTCATCAACATATGAATACAAAGAGGTGTTTCATTGTGTATTAAAAAATAAATAAATAAATAAATAAATAAAGTGGACAACTGAACAACTGAAGATGACTGACGTCGCCCTCTGGCCCACACATATGAATATGCACGTACACATGCAGAAAAGGTAGGCTGAGGAGCTCAGTGATAGAGCACATGCCTGTTGTCCCAAGTTCAATCCCCAGCACCAAAGAAAAGTAGCTTCAGAAGTTAATAAAGGGGTTAAAGAGATGGCTGAGTGGTTAGATTGCTTGCTTGCAAAGCTTACTGGACTGTTTGACTCCCCAGCAACCATGTAAAGTCAGATGCACAAAGTGGCACATAAATCTGGCATTCATTGGCAGCAGAAGAAGCCTGGGGTGTCCACACTCTCACTCCCCTCACAAATAACTAAATAAAAATATTTTTTAAAGTTGACAAAAAGTGAAGCAGACACGCATCAACAGGCATGTCAGAAGGAACAACTGGAATCTCAAAGGAATGCGCTTGGGTCTTTGGGTCAAGTGACTAGATGTGCAGTAATGAACAAAAAAAAAGCAATGCAAAGTATAAAACACGGGAAAATATTTTCAGTTATCATGTACAAAATGTAGAAATATCTATCATAATTTATAATTTCAGTTCTCTGAGAAAAGAACTTATAATGCCAGTGATCATACTCAGCACTCCTGCCAGTCCTGATTGCTCCTGGGGCCTGGGCATAATCACTCATGCCTACCTTTACTCTCAAAAGTGTCTCCACTGGCTCCCTTAATCAGCTTTCCTAAGACCCTGTCCTATTCGCAAGGGTCACCAGCATATGGGAGGCACGGGCTGCTTTTCCTTCTTTGCCCTGGCCAACACCTAGAACACAGGTCAGTTCACAGTGCATCAGGCTAGCAGAACCTGGAACAGCGTCCAACACTGCCAACCACCTTCTCACACCACAAGCCACACTTCTTCATCAGCCTGAAGGTAAGTAAAACTTGTGTAACTAACTTCCCCTGCACTGGGCAAGAAAATTAGAGCCCAGTACACTAAAGTTATATATAACAAGGTCTGGAAACTTCCCAAGTCTAGCACCCAGCAAGCCAAGGTCATTTGTAAACTTTAATTCTTTTCCACACAGGTTGAGAGGATGCCTTTCATGAGGTCACTGGGCCTTCTATTTAATGGCCACCTATCCAAAGTGACAAGACTCTAGAGTCAGGGAAGGCAGAATTACCCTTTCCCCAGAGAGCACCCTGCTTCTGTCAACTCGGAGACCTGGGCAGAGTGTACGTAAGAAGCTTCTTCGAGGCCTCGTTGGGCAGAACTCCAGGACAGGGTGAGGGTGGGCAGGGCAAGAGAGGGCAGGCAGCAGAGCTGGTACCCAGCGCGTGGGCATTAAGAGGGATACTGCAAAGCAAGAAGCAAGAGAGTGTCACAACCAAGAAGTCATGTTAGGACCTTCGGGGCTCTCCAGAGCTGTTCCATGGCAGGATCTGCTTCTGCCAAGAAGGGTGCTCTAGACCCTGCCGTTTCCTGCTTCCACATCTGAAATTACTGCACGTCTCTACCCTTTCTCCCTCATTTCCTCAAATGAATACAAAATTCATTGTTTTTTTTTTTAAATCTTTTTAACATTGGGTTTTTTGTTGTTGATTTTTTTCCCTAGGTAGGGTCTTGCTCTAGCCCAGTCTGACCTGGAATTCACTATATGGTCTCAAGCTGGCCTCAAACTCAGGCCTCCCCAGTGCTGGGATTAAAGGTGTGAGCCACCACACTCAGCCCCAAAGATTTCTTTATTGTGTTACCAGAACATCTAACAACACTAAGACCTCCTGAAAGAGGTCCAGGGAGACACAAAGAAGAAAATCAAAGAGCACCTGAGGAGCCATGGGCAGATGACAGGGCTACAACCTCAAAGCACACTTCAGAGACAGCAAAGCACATGGTGATGGAAAACAAACATCACCCTCTTCAAAGGCACCAGGTTCCCCAGGTGGAACCCAGCTCTCTTTAACTCTCTCCTAGAGTGAATGTACATGACTCACAGTGGACAAAGGGACCGAAGGACAGGACATGCAAAGATGACCCTCAGGTCCTGCCTAGATCTTCACTACCCACAGGGCTGGAGACACGCAGACTGCTCTGCTTACCACCAGCACACTTCCCCTCAGGGGAAGCCAGGCTCCATGGGAGCCACTGAAACCTCCTAGGCTGTGGAGGAGCCAGAGGGATGGGGCTGAGGGCTGAGTTCCGCTGTGATTTTCATCTATTGCTCAAGCACAGCCCTGGGACGGTTCCCATCACTTCCTCCAGACTTCTCCTAGGGGAAGAAAGACCTCCAAGGCACCTCACTCACCTGCAGTGAGCTGGGTCTGCTTCTGCTGCCTGGCCCGTAACCTCTGTCCCACTGCCAAGAGTCCATGGCTGTTGAACCCATACCTGGAGCACACAAACCCACCCGGGAGGGGAAAGATTAGGAGGTTACAGTCTGAAAAAAGCATGGTGGCTATTTCTATCATAAACATAAGACTTCAGAGAACAAGGAAAAAGGCTGGGAGTAGAGCTCAAAGGTAGAGCACATGTCTAGCATGTTGAAGGCCTCGAGTAAGACCCCCTATGCCTGCAGAAAGAGAACGAGAGAGGCCAGGCTGGTGGTACACATGATCCCAGCACTCAGGTGACTGAGGCAGGATCACAAGTCCAAGGCCAGCCGCAAAAGCTACAGTAATAAATGTCACAGCATGGATGTAAATATCCCCCATAGACTAATGTGTTTGAGCACATGGTCCCCAGTTGATGGCGCTGTTTGGGGAGAAGTGGAACAAAGCTGGAAGAAGTGGGTAACTGGGAGACGTGCCTTGAAGACTAGAGTCCAGTCCACTTCCGGTTCCAGCATGTCTGTGTGTCTCTCTCCCTCTCCTCACCCTTCTCCTCCCTCTCTCTCACCTCCATACCTGAACTGCATACCCAGACTCAAATCCACCTTCTGGACTCCATCCTGACACCCCAGTCCCCCATCCTTCCTGATGCTCTTCTCAGCCTGGACCAAAAGTTCGCTCTGCCCATTAACACCCCAGCCACAGGGTCTCCTCGTCCCTGGAATTCATCAAGTCCTCCCTGCCTGTCTCTCTCAGGTCCATTTGGAAGTTCCCACACTAGGATGTGATATTATCACACCCACAAGGCAAGGACTTCACCTCTCCTTTTTATTCCTGTGTCCCCAAGTCAAACTGAGAAGATGATCTAGTGGTTATTCCCTTCCTCTTTCTCCTTGTTTGTGGAATTGACTTTCCAGATTCAAGTAAAAATGCTAATGATGGGCCAGGCATGGTGGCACACGCCTTTAATCCCAGCACTCGGGAGGCAGAGGTAGGAGGATTGCCATGAGTTCAAGCCCACCCTGAGACTACATAGTGAATTCCAGGTCAGCCTGGACTATAGCGAGACCCTACCTCGAAAAACCAAAAAAAAAAGCTAATGATGGGCTGGAGAGATGGCTCAGCAATTAAGGCTCTTGCCTGCAAAGCCCAATTCAATTCCCCAGTAACCACATAGAGCCAGATGCACAGGGTGGCACATGCATCTGAAGTTTGTTCGAAGTGGAGTGCCCTTTCTCTCTCTGTCTCTCTTTCTCTCTCCTCTTGCAAATAAATGAATAATAAATAAATAAAAATAAATAAAACCTTCCCAGCCTTGCTGACATCCAAAGTGCCAACATGATACTGACGGTGGTCCCTGAGACAAGGGTAATATAGACTAGCACTCCCCCAATCTACCCCGTTCCCTTTCTGCTTCTGCATGTCTGTAAGGGCAGAATGCCATCTTACAAACAGAAGGGGAAAGCCCCAAAAAGTTGGGTAATCTTGGCATTTCCCTGGCACTACACCTGTTATAAGAAAAATATTACAAATGCCTGTTGGGTTAGCCACTTGTTTTGAAATACCATAGCACATGGGCTTGCTAGCATAATAGTCACCTGTTTCTTCAACATACATGTACTGAGCACCCACCATGTTCCACACAGAGTAAGCAGGCCAAGCACCAAAGTGCCCTGGAGCACAGGCTCTGATCCCATGCCTCTCCGTGTCCCTTGGCATTCCCATGCCCTCCTGTGAAGTGTCATCACCCCGGGACCCACAGTTACCCATGACAGCTGAAACCAAAGCACATGTATCTTGCCTGACCAGTCCTGAAGATATTGATCCCTGACTGCAATGTAACAGAAAGATCAATGGCTTGATCTCTGATTCCAGGAATGTTCCCTGTTACAAGCATGCTGACGCAAAACTTAGAGCTGCAGCTTGTCAAAATCTCCAAAAGGAAGCTTGTTTCCCTTTCTAAATTTGCTGTAGTACAAATTGCTGAGGATGACACAGAGCAGGGCTTTACAGTCTGGAAGGATTTCTCCTCCTAAAAGTAGCCGTATACGCTGAATACTAAATTCTTCTGTTCACTGAAGGCAAGGGCTGCTTGTCCAATACCAGAGCTGCTGGTCACATGTGACCCTTGAACCTTGTTGGTTCACAATGAGGCATACTGGCATTAAAAGGCTTGGGCAAATAAAAGAAGGTAAGTAGCTAATCAATAATTTTTTATGTTGATTATGTTTGAATGATTTTAGAATATATTGTGCTTATAATTAAAGACATAATCATATCATCAATTTCATTTCTTTTTTCCTGTTTTAATGTGGTCACTAGGATTTTTTTTTGGGGGGGGGGTTTCGAGGTAGGGTCTCACTCTAGCTCAGGCTGACCTGGAATTCACTATGTTGTCTCAGGGTGGCCTTGAACTCATGGTGATCTTCCTACCTCTGCCTCCCAAGTGCTGGGATTAAAGGCGTGAGCCACCACGCCCAGCTTCACTAGGATATTTTAAAAATTTATTTGCAAGCAGAAAGAGAGAGAGGAAAGGAGAGAGAGAGAATGGGTGTTCCAGAGCCTCTAGCTATTGCAAACAGCTCCAGATGCATGCACCACTTTGTGCCTCTGACTCTATGTGAGTACTAGAGAATTGAACTCAGGTCGTTAGGTTTTGCAGGCAAGTACCTCAACCGTTGAGCCATCTCTCCAGCCCAGGATATTTTACAATTACAAGTCAGACTCATGTTACATTTCTACTAGCCAACGTTGAACAAGATGGAGTAACAACATGGAAAAGCACAAACCATAAAGCCTAGCAAACCTAAGTCTTCCCAAGTTCATCTGCTATTTCTCTGTGTGCATAGCTAAGTTAGCTCTCATAGCTTCAGTGTGCACATGTTATGCTGAAACAGCAATGCCTCCTTTACAGCCATTTCCACCCTAAATGCATGCAATCTCATGCAAAATAGTAACACCTGCTTCTTTCCCAGGTTCATTCACAATCTATGCCCAGTACACAGAAGATACGCAATAGAACTTGTGAACATTCTAAACCACAGAAAAATGTCCATAAGGGGGGGGGGGCGGAGAACCCAAGGGCAGATCTTCCACTTCTGAGACCCCAGCAGAGCAGCAGGTGTCCCTGTCACACTGGAGCACAACCTACCTGTTAATGATGGCTTGGTCCTCAGGGAGGCGGAAGACTCTGGGCCTGGGATTCCCTTCCTGAGGCTGAGGGGTCACACTTCCTACCTCAACAAAACCAAAGCCCAGCTTGTAAAGTCCGTCCACAGCTTCCCCATGCTTGTCAAAGCCTGCAGCAATCCCTATTGGATTTCGGAATTTATGGCCCAGGACTCTCACTTCCTGGGAAGAGAAACACAAAATCAGAGGTACACAAAGCTGCACCAGTGTTTCTCAGTGTGGTCTCCAACATCCTACATCAGGATTCTCTTGGGGGAGCTTGCTAGACATCATGAGGCCACAGAACCAGGATCTCTGGGAAGGAAGAGTAGGGAATAGGCTCCGAGGAATCTGTTCACGGTGGCATCAGGAGGTGATTCTGTGAGAATCTCATACCAGGAGGTCTCAACATCAGTGTTCCCACCAGCGTCTGAACAGGATACAGGCACTGTCTTTTTCAATTATGGCCAAAATTCCTATCTTGTCTGCCAACCTGGGTAGGAGAGGGGCTGGTGATTTCAGCCAAGTCACAGTACAATGAAATCAGGGAGGAACAAGCAACAAACCCTGTCACCAGCCTCATGAACCAGCCACAGCTGAACCCCTCATCCCCAGCCAACAAGAAGCACCAGCCCACGGGCTGTGCTCAGCTGGATGAACTCTGGTGCTGGCTCCAGGAGCCGAGGGAGAAGCCACATGGTCCTAGAAGCAGGCAGCACGAAAGAAAGGCATTCCCAGCACAGTGAAGGTGGGGAACCCTGGCCACAAGGCAAGAAGTATGGCCTGACATGAAAGTGCCAGTTCTCAATCCGGGCTGAAGACAGAGCTCCAGGCAGCCATCAGGATCCATTTATCTCAGTCCTGGTTTGCCACCTCCTAGCTGTGCAACCTTGAGAAAGTCAGTTTTTACTCTGTACCTCAGTTTCCTGATCTGTAGATGGGGATAACAGAAGGAAATACCTAACGGAGTAGTTGTGAAGATTAAAGACTAGTTTCTAACACAAAGTCCCATCAATGTTACATAAATAGAGTATATAATGTATATTAAAATGTTTAATAATGGTACACCCAGTAGCCATAGATTGTTATCAGAAAAAATTCAGTGCCAGAGATGGGATACCTTCCAGTGAGCTGTCAGACAGGGAGGTTCCTGAGGCTCCCAGAACATTACAGGCATTGCCAAGGCTCTTGATTGTCCACCAAAATGAGATGGTAAGACCCTATTGCTGAAGACCGCATATGCTTGGGCTGTAGGTCACCAAGAAATCAAGCTGGAGCTGAGCTGGAAACCTCCTCCCTGATAACTAGCTCACAAAAAGCTGGGAAAAGCTATGGCTGTATGCAGCCCTATGGGAGAGAGAAGTCATCAACAGTGGTGAACAGCAGTGGACCTTGCAAGCCTTAAGACTGGCCAGCCAGGCCAAATGTGCCAACTGGGGCAATAGCGGCACCTCTATTGTGGGGGAAACAAATTGCTCTCTAACTGGACTGGAGGCCTGCTCCACAAAAGGGAATACATGCCTGGTGCTGAAGACCTAGTCAAAAGCCTATAGTGTGAAAGGTCATTAGCCCTGGGGGAGGAACACCTGCTGCTATCTGGTTAAATACATATATTATGCTCACTAAACTGCTTTATAAACATTTTTTAAAATGAGCATACCCATACAATACTGCTACTCTCACTTTTGGCTAGAGAAGCTTCTCTTTTTCAGATGGCGGTGACCACTGGGATGACTCAAAAGACACCATAGTGCAGAGAAGAAATGACAGTGGAGTGTTCAGCACTGGGACATCTCTATCATACTTCCCGAGGCTCAGGGTCTATTGTGGAAGAGGTGGTGGAAAGATTGTAAGAGTCAAAGGAAGGGTACAACTGCATACAACGCAAACTTCCAGACACACAAAATGACCTTGATATTCATGACCTCATAGTGCCTGATAATATCTATACATAATGGGAGGAAAAGATGATGACACAGAAACAAAATAGAGACTAATTGAGAGGGGGAAGAGATATGGGAGAGGGGAAGGAATCAAAATGGTTTACTGTCTATAATTATGGAAGTTACCAATAGAAAGGTTTTTTTTAATGTGTGCACCTGCATACTAGGAGAGGAAAAATGATGACATCAAAATAGAAAAGAAGAGACTCCATGGAGGGAGACTCAGAAGGGGGAGTAGGGAAAGTGGTGGAGAAGATTATGATCATGATATATTGTCTATATATATGGAGACTGTCAATAAAACGTTTTAAGAATAAAAAATAAAAATAGTGCTGGAGAGATGGTTCAGTGGTTAAGGTGCTTTCCTGCAAAGCCTAATGACCCCAGTAGCCACATAAAGCCAGATGCATGGTGGCGCATGTATCTGGAGTTGGTTTGCAGTACCCAGAGAATATTTAAAAATAAAAATAAAGGGCTGGAGAGATGGCTTAGTGGCTGAGTTGTTTGCCTGCAATGCAGAAGGACCAGAGTTCCCAGTGCCCATATACAGTCAGAGGCACAAGAGGGCACATGTATCTGGAGTTCATTTGCAGTGGCTTGGAGGCCCTGGTGCGCCCATATTCTCTGTCTGCCTCTCTCTCTCTCTCTCTCTCTCTCTCTCTCTCTCTCAAATAAATAAATAAAATATTTAAAAATAAATAAATAAAAATAAAAAGTTTGCACAGAACGCGCTCCAACTTCCAACTGATAACCTGCTTACTTTGGGGGGGGGGGGTTTCACCGTAGCCCAAGCTGATCTGAAACTCACTTTTTAGTCTCAGGCTGGCCTCACTGCAATCCTCCTACCTCTGCCTCCCATGTGCTGGGATTGAAGGCGAGGCCACCACACATGCTTGGCTAACATAGCCTCCCTTATCACAGTACCTTTTGGGGTCCCTACTTTTTAGAATGTCTGGTCCCAAGTATTAGGGGATTTGACCTCCCCCTACTAATTCTAATTAGTATAATTAGCACAGAGTATTCCAGAAGCACCTACCAGCATGTCAGAGTCTTGAAATGTAACTCGAGGAAGGACCCCCAGGGAAGTGAAGCGAACAGCCAGTCTGTGGGCTGACTCGGGGTCCAGCAGCCTCTGCAGAGCTGGCATCAGGTACTGAGCATAGAAACGCTCATCCCCAGTGGCTGTCAAGTAGGAAGTGAAGAGAAGTCCTCCACCCCCCAAGATGATGCCAGCATCCAGGGCCCGCTTCTGGAAAAAGAAAAAAGAAAGAAAAACAGCCCATCAGGGTGCTTCCACCAGACCAGGCTGCAGCACCTCCCTGACCCTTCCTCACTTGTATGCAGAGGACATCACATGAACACCCCGCCTCTCCTGAGGACACTAGTCCCCTGCATTTCCAGCTCACACACTAGCCTCCAGAGGCATCATAGGGGCTCTGCTTACACAGCCCTTAAGATTTTCCTAAAGGCTGTAAGATGGTGAGCACTGCCCCCTAGACGCCATGGGAGGCATTTTACGATTACAGTGAGGGAGGAAAGCTAAAATAGACTTCAGTGTGTAGGATTCTCCCTCAGACATTCATCTTTGCTAGAGACTATAGAACTAATTGTCCCATGTCCTGTATGACTTTTGAACGTGCTACCAATCATACCAGTAAAAAAATATGATGAGGCCGGGCATGGTGGCGCAAGCCTTTAATCCCAGCACTTGGGAGGCAGAGGTAAGAGGATTGCAGTGAGTTCAAAGCCACCCTGAGACTACATAGTGAATTCCAGATCAGCCTGGGCTAGAGTGAGACCCTACCTTGAAACCCCCCCCAAAAAAAAAAGATGAGCTGAGAGGCAAACTATATTTCACCACATAAACACAAATTACTACACGAGTTTCATATACATGGCGATTTTTCCAAGACAGGTAGTTTGTAAACTGAGGAACAACTGTACTGTTTTGGACAAAACATCACCAAGCATTAGTCACCATTTCAGAAAACCCCAACAGGTATTCATATCTCGCCTGTGGAATAGTGTTGCTTGACCTGAGGCATTTATAAATACTTGAACAACAGGTTTCATGGTTACAAGTAAAAACCCTCCTAACAAAACTTTATCTGGAAGGGTGAGGATCATGTCTTAATGATAATTTCATTCCTTGGATCATGTCCACAATGCTAAGCGGTCATTTCAATAGGAGACAGAAATTGGCTAGGCAGTCAGGATGATAGAACCGCAAAAGTGAATTTTCTTTGTCTTTATTATCCATAATTACATACATTGCATGAGCAAATCTTATGATGGTAGCCCCATTACACTCCTATTCCTTGACTGAAAGCAGGAAATGTCACTAAACCTGCAGAAACCTAGATGTCACACCCTCCAGGAAAGATTTCTCCATTAAGCTGGCACCCTTCCTAGAAGACAAAGTTCCATCCTCATCAAGATCGCTAGACAAGCTGTGAAATCGTCTTGGTCAGTAGTTACCTGCGGACCTGGTCTTCCTCACGTAGCCACTCCCCATTAAAATAAATAAGCAAAAAACCCAGAATTGAGTCTGGAGGTGGGCAAGGGCTCCACCTGCCTTCCCTCTCTCTCCTCTCCTAAATCTTTCTGAACCTAATCCTGTGGCCCGAGAATTTTACTGCTTGAGTTCACGGTACAAGGATCTGGGAGCACCCGAATTATCCATGCACGGGCGCACAAGGAAAGTCCTCTATCAACGCGCTCACTAAGGCCACGGGGCCAGGCGCAGCCCCACGAGCACGCGATGCACATCTGCCCGGACACGCACGTGCCAATGGCACACACCTGGGCCCGGGTACGTGTCTCCGCGCACGCGCGCGCGGGGCGTCGCCCCCAGCCCTCCGCCCAGCCCCGCCGTCGGCCACGCGGCCAGACTCACTTTGAGCTGCGTCCACGCCATGCTCCCGCCGGCTCCGCCCAGCTCCTCCCTGGCCACGCCCACCCGCCCATCGCCGGGCACAAGGGCGGGGGACGCGCCTCTGCGGCCCCGGAGGTTCCGCTCCGCCCCTGGGCTCTGATTGGACGGTCGTGCGCGTGCGTGGTCCTGAGAACCACGCCTCTTCCGCTCGCTCCCGGGCGTCATCCGGTCGCTAAGCTTTGTCGAGGGGCCGCCTGTGCTGGCTGCGGGCTCTGCCGTGCGCGGGGGCGCGCGGGGAGGCGGGGCGCGGGTGTCACATCCCTGAACCGGCGATGAGCGCACCGCACCGCCGGTCTGTTTCCACGTAGGACGCCGCAGCCAGCCGAGGCCCCCACTAGCAGTGCAGAGACGTGAGCCATTATGTTCTACCGGGCGTCCAGTACCTGCCATAAACACGTAGCCTTTTCGTGTGTATTTACTGCTGCGTTGGTAAATGATTATATTAAGGGGCTTGCTATGGAGCCCAGACTGGTCTCAAATTCAAAATCCTGCTTCAGCCCCCGGAATGAGATGCTCGGGCATGCTACCACGCCAGCCATGTCTACATAAAAGCAGATCATATTCTTCAGATGTTCTTAAATGCATATTTTTATATTGATTTTTATTTGATATTATCTATTAACAGGTCATTCTTTTATCTCCTCGCCCTGGCTCTTTTTACCCTGGTGGGGGTTATGGTATTCACTATGGGGTCATGAAGGCCTCAGTCAGTCCCTGTGGGGTAGCAGGGGACGTGCCTCAGGATATTCCTACCCACTCTGGGAGTCTTACAATCTTTCCAACCCCCGCCCTCCCACACACACAATGTTCCCTGAGCCATGGTGGGCTTGTTGGCAGTCTGATTTAGTGTTGAGTTCTCTGTAGCCTCTAGGTGCCTGTTTGGATAGGTTTGATTGATCATGCTTGTCACCATCAACCTGGGGCTGGTTGTCAGGCTAGCAGTAAGAGCAGTGTTCAGGTGGTCACTTCCCCTGCAATTTCTCCTGGGCCCCAGCAGATGTGGTAGAGGTGGCAGGTCTCATGGTGGGCAGTCGGCTAACTTCTTGTCTTATTGATGGATTTTGATTCTCCTCCATTTTCTCTGCCATCAATACAATAAAGCAGATTCTCCAAACGAGTGAAAGCAGCTTGGGTTAAAGGAGATCTGCAAATTTGGGAGGTTTATTTTTGGTGTGCAAGCCCATTCCTCCAGAGAGCAGTGGGGGCTTCTTTCTGCATTCTGAGTTTCCAGACCATGGAATTCTTAGTTTCCAGTACCAGATATGAGTTCTCTCCCCCTCAGTGGGCCTCATGTCCAATCAGAGAACAGTTGATTACCCATAGAGGCTTCCGGCCACTATTGCACAAGTGTGTACTTCTGGGATGCTGGTTGATTTTGTAGTCTGCAGGGTGACCTGATTATTTGTGCTGTTGGTGACTTTTCCTCCAGCGGCTCCATAGAGCTCTTCAGCACTATGAGGGCTAGTCGTGTGGGAGCTAGTTTCCCTTTCAGTTCCAGCATGATATTCTGATGTCCTGTGTCCACAACCTGTGGTTTCTTCAGCAATAGGGTCTTACCTTTTAGGTGTTTTGGCAATGGCCTGAATTATTTTGGGGTCTCCCTGGCCAACAGTTCACTATGGGGAGCAACCCAATTCTGAGCCTGGGGATTTACCAGTCAGAGTCCATGATTCTAAAGTTAAGGTTTTTCTACCTTTTGCGTGGACTGTTGTTGTGGTCAGCTTTGTAGTTGCTGCACAGAAAGAACCCAAGCAAAGTGGCTTGTGGAGGAATGGGTTTATTTGGCTTACAGACTCGAGGGGAGACTCCATCCTGACAAGGAAAATGATGGCATGAGCAGAGGGCTGGACATCACCTCTGCCACAGCACTGGAGTGTGCCAAATACTGGCAAGGGGAAGCTGGCTTATAACCCCATAAGCCCGCCCCCAACAACACAGCTCTAGCGAGGTTGTAATTCCCGAACTGCCATCAGCTGAGGATCGATCATTGAGAACACATTCATTTGTTTGTGGGGGACACCTGGATCAAACCATGACAGTCCGCCCCTGGCCCCCACAAACTAATAATCATACATGATATAAATACAATGTGTTCAGCTCAACTCTTAAGTCCCCACAGCTTTCAATTGAGCCATAATACCAAAAATAAACCCATAATGGCACAGAACATTCACACTGCAAAACATGAGGCACAGCAAAAACAGATTGACCAATACAATACAAGATTTAAAACAAGCAGGGCACCATCAATCTCTAACTCCAAGTTCAATGATTCTAACCAATAAAAAGTCTCTTGGAGATTCAAATCCGCCCCTCCAGCTCAGCTGCTCACAGTCCGGGAAAATTTCATCTGGTGCTGGCAGCTCACCTTGGCACCCATCCATAGTCCTGGAATTCTTTGGATCTCCATTGCAACCCACAGTTCATCAGGCTCCATGCAGGCAACCTAGCACACCTGCTTCACACGCTGATGGCCATTTTTAAAAAACAAAACTGTGTTGCAAATCCAATGACCCTCTCTCCTTGCATTTATTATATTCCACAGAACCAGGTGGACTACCAATTTGTTAATCCAGGGGGGAACAAAGCATTCAGGCCCCTTACTTCAAAGAGTCTGCATTCTTCCTGTTGTTCCAATGCAGACCAGATGGCCCAATCTCAGTGGTTATAATCTCTCAAACAATTGCAGGTGAACGGGCAGCAGTTTTGACCCAAAGATCTTTCTTTCTGTGCCATCTCCATCTGCTCACACCAGTCCATCTTTATGTAAAAAAACCCTGCAAAGGTTCCCAGGACACAGGCAGGCAGAACGCAGCAAGCCTCTCACACAAACTGCTTCTGGCACAGTCCTGACAAAGTTCTTTCTCACGCTCATAAGCCAAACCTCACAGTCCATAGTTTTTTTTTGTTTGTTTGTTTGTTTTTTTTTTTTTTTTTGGTTTTTCGAGGTAGGGTCTCGCTCTAGTCCAGGCTGACCTGGAATTCACTATGTAGTCTCAGGGTGGCCTTGAACTCATTGCAATCCTCCTACCTTTGCCTCCCAAGTGCTGGGATTAAAGGTGTGCGCCACCACGCCCGGCTCACAGTCCATAGTTCTTACTGCATTCAGGTCTTTTAATTCTGACCAGAATGGTTCATCAAGCTGTACTCACAGCACTGTGAGGCGTCTCTTAGGCTGATATTTCAAATCCTTCTACATTCCTTCTATAGATCACTTCCAGAAGACCAAAGCCACAAGATCAGGGTTCCAGACGCAACAGATGACCCCACTCTTGGGGCAGACTGTCATGGTTTGATCCAGGTGTCCCCCACAAACAAATGAATGTGTTCTCAATGATCAATCCTCAGCTGATGGCAGTTCAGGAATTACAGCCTTGCTAGAGCTGTGTTGTTGGGGCGGGCTTATGGGGGTTATAAGCCAGCTTCCCCTTTCCAGTATTTGGCACACCTTCCTGCCACTGTTTCCAGTGCTGTGGCAGAGGTGATGTCCACCCCTCTGCTCATGCCATCGTTTTCCCTGCCAGGATGGAGTCTCCCCTCGAGTCCGTAAGCCAAATAAACCCAGTCCTCCACAAGCCGCTTTTGTTTGGGTTTTTTTCTGCACAGCAACTAGAAAGCTGACCACAACAACTGTCCTTCCTCCCCATTTATTAGTGGTTATGTATTATAGAATGCTAGCCAGAATGAAGGTTTCTATGGAATTTCTTCAGATTTTAAAGCATCCTGTTGGGCCCATGTGAGTGTTGTGTGAGTCATATGCTCCGTGCCTAATGGATGAGGTGGCTTTAAAATTAGAATGCAACAGATGGAGAAAATTTTTTTTCTTAATTAGTGTTTATTGGTTGTAGAAAATAATAGGCTTCATTATGACATTTGCTTGTATATCATCTTCAACACCGCGGTTACCCTCTCTTGCCTCTCATACTCCCTGGAACAGTACCCTACCATGCTTGCAAATCTGAAATTATTTTTGTCTTGATTCCTCATGCGAGAGAAAACATAGTTGGCTTGCTGAGGCTGGTTTGTTTCACTTAACACAATCTCCATTTCCATGAATTTTCCTGCAAATGCCATAATTTCTTTCTTTGTAATGGCTGAATAATGTCCCATATTGCATGTAGGCCGCATTATTCATCTGTTACCATGGCTCTTGTGAATAGTGCTGCCATAAGCATGAATATTCACGAAGCTCTGTTGTATGCTGGCTTGGGTTCCTCTGGGTACATACCAGGAATGATATAGCTGGGTCATACGGTAGTTCTGGTTTTAGGGTTTTAAGCTGCTCCATACTCTTGTCCACAGAGGCCGCACAGACAGTGGTTTGCCAGCATTTGCTGTTTCTTCCCATGTCACCATGTGTTTCTTCCCGTGTCACCATGCCAGGCCTGTTTTGTTAACTTCTTAAGCATGTGTGTTCTTGTGAGTACACCTGGAAGAGGCACATGTGTGCACACACAGAGGACAACCTTGGGTGTCATCCTCAGGAGTACCATCTACCTCACTAGGATCAAGCTCAGGTCCTCGTGCTTTTCAGTCAATTTATCACCTAAGCTATCTTCCCAGCCCTCTTCAAAGTTTAAAAATTCTCGATGTAAGGCTTGGTTAGGATGTCCTAGGGTGTTTAATGTTGTTGTTAGTGAGTCCATTATTGTTAGTTACCCAGACCTTCCGTCCTCCCTCCTAGGAACAGGCCCTTCCAGATAACAAAACCATCAACAGAGAGAGCTCCAGGCAGGATAAGAGCACACTCAGCTCCCCTGGCCCCAGGCCTAGAGACAGACTGACCACTGTCACATCACATAAGTCACATATTACTCTTCTAGATACTCCTTACCCTGAAAGGTCCTTGGAATTTTTCAAACACCTGTCTTAGCCAGAAATACAAGAAAATCTAATGTCTCTAAGTTTAGTTAGGTGGTGTAAACCAAACTTGGACCCATTCCATTTCCTCTTGTTACAGTACCTCCCCTCCTCCTGCTCTCTCTCAAGGGAACTTAAAAGAACAGCCTCTGCTCCCTGGGAGGTTAAAACTTTCCTTCAGACTTCATTGCTGTAATAAACCCTAGGTATAAAGGGCAGTTGACTCTCTGTCTCCCTTGAACCCCATTCCTTCCCTAAAGCCTAACAATTGTGAGTGAAATTGTTTCCCTGATTTTTTCCTCAGCATGTTTGCTATTGGTATACAGAAAAGCTAATGAGCTTTGCATAATGTTTTTTTTTCTGATGCTACTTTGATGAAAGTATCAGATCTAAGAGTTTTTTGGTGGAGTCTTTAGGGTATAGAATCATACTGTCTGCAAATAGGAATTAGAGTTCTTCCTTTCCTATGTGTGTGTATCCTGTTTTTTTTTCTCTTGCCTTGTTGCACTGGCTGCAAATTTCAGTGTTATGTGAAGAGAGTAGACACACTTGTCTCTTTCCCTATATCAGAAGCAGTGCTTTCAGTTTTTCCCACTTAGTACAAGGTTGGATATGGGGTTGTATAGATGGCCTTTATTATGCTGAGGATGTTCAAGCCCTAATTTTCTCAGGGCTTTTATCATGATGGGTTTTTAATTCTGTTAAATGACTTTCCTACATCTATTGAGCTGATCATGTGAGTTTATTCTTGTTTCAGGTGCTGTATTGTTTTTGTGTGTATATAATGTGTGTCTATGGTTAGCTGTATTTATTCATGTGTGTGATAGTTTGAATATTTGGCCCCATAGACTCATGTGTTTCATTAAAATTGAGACCCTGGCAGGCAGATCCCTGCTGCAGGAAGTGTCTCACTGGGGGCAGATCTTGAAGTCTAGCCCCAAGGTGTGTTTGGGGGCAGATCTTGAGTTCAGCCCTAAGGTGTGTGGAGAGCAGTTTGGAGCTCTGGCTGTTGAGCTTGCTGCTGCTGGCAGATGTTTCTCTCCTCTGAGGATGCTGAAATGAGCCAGCTTCTTCCACCATTGGTGGTGGTCCCCTGGAATTTGTAAGCCTAAAATCAACCCTTCCTTCCTATAAACTGCTTCTGGTTAGATGTTTGTCCCAGCAACAGGAAGCTGACTGCAACAATGTATGTATGTTGAACTATCCATGCTTCCCTACAATGAAAACAACTTTATCATGCTGCATTTTTTGTTGTTGTTTAACTCAGTTTATGTGTATTTTATTGAGGATTTTCATCTGTGTTCATTAGAGACATTGATTTTTTTTTCTTGTGTGTCCTTACCCAGTTTTTATATCACATCAAGTGAGTCTGGTAGCATTCCTTCCCTTTCCATTTCATGGAGATATTTGGGGGCATTGATGTTAGGTCTTCTCTAGAGGTCTGATAGAATTCAGCTGGGAGTCTATCCAGGCCTGGATTTTTAGTTTGGAGACTCCTTATAACTGCTTCCATCTCTTTGTGTTCACTGTGGAAGGTCTTTATAGTTCCATCAGTTCTGAATGAGAATTTGGCTGGATATAGTAATTTTGGTTGGCAGTTATTAGCTCTCAGGGCTTAATTATATTATCCTATGCTTTTCTAGCTTTTAGATTTCTCCTGAGAAATCTGATGTTACTCTGATGAGTTTGACTTTGTAAGATGACATTTTCCTCCAAAGTATTATTATTATTATAGTTTCTGTATTTTAGCTATAACATTGTAATGAGATTCTTTTCTACTCATGTCTGATAGATATTCTAAATCCTTTCAGTGCATGTTGCTCATATCATCCTATACATCTGGGGAAATTGCTACTCTAATTTCATTGATTAAATTTTTCTGCCTTGAGTTTGAATTTCAACTCCTGCTTCTACCCCATGAATTCTTAACTTTGGTTTCTTGTTCCAGAGTGCTTGAAAATTGTGATCATTCTTGATTTTTTTTCTTTACTAGTTTTTTTTTCTTTACTAGTGCCTTAATATAGCATGTCCTCAACCTTGTCTTCAAGCTCAATATTTTTTCTTCTGTTTGATCTAATTTTGGTGATGTGCTAGTTTGGATGTGACTGTATATTCCCCATAGCCTTAGGTTTGGGGGGTTGCTGTTGTCGTTGTTTTGTTGTTTTTGAGGTAGGGTCTTGCTCCAGCCCAGGCTGACCTGGAATTTACTATATAGTCTCAGGGTGGCCTCGAACTTATGGGCAGTCCTCCTACATCTGCCTACCAAGTGCTGGGATTAAAGGCGAGCACCACCATGCCCGGCTTTGCCTTGGGTATTTTTAATTAAACTTGCAACTTGAGTCTCCAGCAGGCAGGAGGAGGTGTCACTGGGGGGGTGAATCTTATAGTCCAGCCTTAAGTTATGTTCAGAACAGTTTGAGCTCTGGCTGTCATGGTCGCTGGCTGTTGGTGCTTGCATATGATGTTAGGTTTTCTCTCTCTGCTATGGAAGTGCACCAACCTCTTCTGCCATTGATGGTGTTTACCCTGGATTCTGTAAGCCTGAAACACACCTTTTCCTCCCATAAACTGCTTCTGGTCGGATATTTGCCTAGTAACATGAAGGTAACTGTAACAGGTCAAGTCTTTGGCATTCTAACCATTTTAGCATCTTTGATATGGGTTGAGAAACTCTGAGCTCTTAGTGGAGTCTTATTAGCTTGCTTTTTCATATTTCTTGTGTTTCTATGTTGTTACTTTGCCTCAGAATCAAGCAGCTCTAAGGGAGATCATCTGCCCACTGGCTTACCTCCACTGTGTGGTCTGGTCTGTGCCCACTACTGCCCCACCAAAATATATTTCATTCATGAGGCTGAGTCCATTCCACTGCCTGTTCTTCTGGGACTACGTAGGTTCTCAGGGGTTGATCACTTATCCCTTTGAATGAGAGGTGGAGATATAAAATGTAGGTTCTTCTGCTATCCTCAGCCAGGAGGCCTAATTGTCCAGTCTCACCCAAGACGGTTTTCCTCTGTTGAGCTCATGGAGAGTAGTTTGAAGCTCTGTTTCTAAGCAACTGTGCAGTTTGGTTAGAGTGTCAGATGGAGTGATTCATGCTGCATTAGTGTTGCACTTCAGATTTCAATCAAGAAATTTGAAATCCAGGTGGGTGTGGTGGTACACATCTGTAACCCCAACACTCAGGATGCCCAGGTAGGAAGTTAGTGAGTTCCAAGTCAACCTGGACTACATAGTCAGACCTTACCTCAGTTTTTTTTCTCAACAATTTGATGAGCTATGAGAAGAAATGGAGTGTCCAGCACTGAATGAGACATCTCTTTCTCACTCTCCCATGGCTCAGGGACAATAAGCAGCAGAAGTGGCAGAAAGAATGAGGAGCCAGAGGATGGGGAGGAGCATTTTGGAACACTGTCTTCCAGACTCAGAGTGGCCGGTAAAGTCATGAGCTCACAGTGGCTGTCATGACTTACTCAAGACCTGCGTAATATTTGGCCCATCAACTGGTTGTCATGTATGATGGGTGAGGGACAAAAAAAATAACATCAAAATGGAAGAGAAAAAATAGGAAAGAAGAGGGGGTTCCGTGGAGGGGGATATGGGAAGAGGACAAGGAGGGTGATGGGAAGGGATTATGAAAATTAGTGAAGTCTTACTGGTTTGGTTTACCATATTTTTTAATTCACTTTTTAAAAATATTCATTATATAGGAACAAAATAATTTGTACCAAAAATTTTAAATCTATCCAGCAATGTTGAAGAATAGCTTCTGTAAGCTCCAGTGTTAATAATTAACCTATATGTCTGTCTCTCAAATAAATAAAAAATAATTTTAAAAGTAAAATAGGGTTGGGGAGATCACTCAGTGGTTAAAGGCACTTGCTTGCAAAGCCTGCAGTCTGGGTTGGCATTCCCTGCACACCTCAGGATATTGTCAGTCAATTCTAATGTTATTCCTAATTAGTGTTCCTGGGGGTGTTGTCATAGTAGAAATTGGGGCAGAAGAGGGAGGGTCTTTAAAATGCCTTCACTTAAGCCAGCTAGTCTGGCATTTACTGTGGCAAACAAGAGACCCTGTCTCAAGGTGGAAGGCAGGTCCCAACACCTGAGGTTGTCCTTTGACCTCCATACCCACACTATGGCACACATACCCCCATACACACAAAAAAATAAAAATATAAAATAAAGGGTTGGAGAGATGGCTCAGCGGTTAAGGCACTTGCCTCCAGTGCCTAAGGCCCTGGGTTCAATTCCCCAGTACCCACATAAGCCAGATCCAACAAAGTGGTGGCTCTGGTGCTCTCTCTCTCTCTCTCTCTCTCTCTCTCTCTCTCTCTCTCTCTCTCTCTCTCTGTATCTCTGCTTGAAAATGAATAAATAAAATATTTTAAAAAACCAAATGTTTAAAAAAAGATAGGATTTAAAATATATATATATATATATATATATATATATATATATATATAATGCTGGAAACTTATGTGTGATGTATTCATGTAGGAGTGCACATAAAGATGTTTGAACACTGTGGTGGCTTGATTCAGGTGTCCCCATAAACTTAGGTGCTCTGAATGCTAAGTCCCCAGCTGGTGGCAATTTGGGAATTGGAATATTCTGGAGGCAGTGTATTATTGGGGAAGGCTTATGGGTATTATAGCCAGCTTCCCCTCACCAATGTTGTCCACCTGATGTTGGCCAGGAGGTGATGTCCAACCTCTGCTCAAGCCATTGTTTTCTGTTGTTTTTTTTTTTTTTTTTTTTTTTTTTTGGTTTTTCGAGATAGGGTCTCGCTCTAGTCGAGGCTGACCTGGAATTCACTCTGTAGTCTCAGGGTGGCCTCGAACTCACGGCAATCCTCCTACCTCTGCCTCCCGAGTGCTGGGAGTAAAGGCGTGCGCCACCACACCCAGCTCAAGCCATTATTTTTCCCTGCCATCATGGAACTTCCTTGAGTCTGTAAACCCAAATAAGCCCATTCCTCCATAAGCTGCTTCTGGTTGGATGTTTGTAACATCAAGGAGAAGCTGACTACAACAGACACTAACTTTGTGAGTACTGAAAACCGAAGTCTCCTCCACTCAAATGATGGAGCAACAGCACAGTCTTCAGAAGGGCAATGCCTCGGCTTCGAACCCTTTCAAAATTTTTTGCACTCTTTATCCTGACTTTCAAAACATTCCCACTTTCTGGGTTCAATTCCCCCTGCCCACTGTCCCACCAAGCACCCACTATACTTACAGAGAATCATGATCTTTATTTATAAAACACCTCCCTCGTTAACACTTCTGAGCTCACATACATTGATAACTGTCCAAATGTCATTTTCCTATGCCACAATGTGACCTTTTATGTTCAATGGAAATGCTAGAAATGCTCTCTTCCTCATCAGACCCTTCATCAGGAGCATGCTGTCCCTCTTACGGTGATACTTTTCACCGCAAATTAATTACAATTACATCATCTCTTCCCTAACGAGACCGTTTCACAGGAGGCAGCATACCATGTCCTTCATAGCAGGCTGAGATGTTTTTATAGAAGTGATGCATTCTTGTATTCTTTGCTTAGGGAAGTCTGCTTCCATGTGATTTTGAGAAGTCGAGTGTTAGGTCTAGCATGCATAAGGTCCTGGACTCAATCCCAGCACGACCCACATACAAAAATGGGGTAATGCAAATAATCATTATTTGAAGCACTTGGATAACCATCATGTGCTGAAATCTGCCATGTGTGTTCAATGCATTGGTTTGCATGTCTGATCACTTTCTGAAAAACAAAGAGAACCAGATGTCCAGATACACGATGGGCACACAGCAGGTGAAGGACAAACAGCATGCTACATGAACAAAGGGTCTTTAACAAACAGCAACAAAAGCCAGAATTGATTCTTCTGGATTGCATGAAGTACCGTGCATGCGAAAGTCAAAGGAACCAGTGCAGCCATAGACCAGAACCATGTTTATCTGCTATTTGGTTCAGTAAAGTCTGGGTTTTGTGGTTTGCTTTTTTTTTTTTTTTTTAGCTTTGTTTGTATTTATTTAACTTGTATTCATTTTTATCAAATATTTATTTGGCTTTTATTTTTATGCCTTTGTAAGAGCTTTAAAATAGAGTTTATCCCTGGTTTTGGTTGCATGTATTTAAGAAACAAAATACAATAATTTCAAATAATTCTAGCAGTGGTGACATATGCTAGAGGAACAAATCTAGAGATTTATCACCAATTATCCTCATGTTATTATACATTAACATTGTGCTGTATAAGGGATTCATGCTACATGAGTAGATTTTGAGTTGTTCTTACTACAAAAATGTTTAGGATGATAAGTATATTAAGATGATGTTTGAAATGATGTATGTGTTAATTTGCTTCAGTACAATAACATTGCTAAATGTGTCCTATAACCTGCTATATATTTAATACACAAAATTTTATTATGATCATGCATATTAATGAATTTTATTGTGATATTTCCATAAATGAATCTCTTGTGGTTGGTTGTATTCATCTTCCCAACTACCCTATCTTACCCTTCCCTTTCCCCATTGTTCCCTCAGCTACTTTTGGATGCTGTTTTTTAAAGTCTAACATCTACATATGAAAACACATGGTAATTATCTTTCTGTACCTGATTTATTTCATTTAACATGAAAACCTCTAGTTCCATTCATTTTCCTGCAAGTGACAAGACCTCGTTCTTCTTTATGACTGAATAAAATCCTTTGTGTAGATCTAGCAA
Source organism: Zapus hudsonius (assembly GCA_004024765.1). Classification (NCBI taxonomy): domain Eukaryota; kingdom Metazoa; phylum Chordata; class Mammalia; order Rodentia; family Dipodidae; genus Zapus; species Zapus hudsonius. The sequence goes on along the minus strand of PVHP010009882.1, from coordinate 21,482 downwards.
ATTCTCTTCATCTGTTCTTCTGTTGACAGGCACCTGGACTGGTTCTATGTTACTCTGAATAGTACTGCAATAAACATGGATACACAGCGTTCTCTCATGTGTGTTTGTTGTAGTTAGCCACACACCACTGAGATGAATCTTCAAACCAGGCACAACTGGGGAGAAAATCATTTATTCAAGGTACAGATCCAGGGGAAGTCTGATAAAAGTGAAAGAGGCTGGCCCTCTTTCACAGGTCTGAGCAGAGAGAAAAACCCATCACCTCCACCACACACAGAACAGGGAACAGGCAGGAGGGGCCAGGAGAATTTCTTCCCCTTTATATAGCCTTAGGGTGGGGTCTCGAAACCCAATCCCAGACTTAATGGCTTCCTGAGTCTCTGGAATTTCCTTCCTGTATGGCCCACACAGGAAAGGATGTTTACTTCCAGCTTCTTTGAGTGTCTTTACATCCTGCCCCTTGCTGAGAGGCTGCCTTCCTGTAAACATCCTCAGAGATCCACCGAAGATAATTAAAAAGATGCAAGTTGACAACGAAACCTAACCATCACAGTGCTGACTGCATTTTCTTCAAGTATATGACGAGGAACAGTGTAGCTGAATCAGATGGTAGTTCTAGATTTAGTTTTCTTTTTAAAAATATTTTATTTATTTACTTACCTAAGATAGAGAGGGACAAAGAAAGGAAAAAAGTATGGCACACTAGGGCCTCTTGCCACTGCAAATGAACTCCAGATGCATGATGCAAATGAACTCCAGTTTGTGTGTCTGGCTTTATGTGGGCACTGGGGAATTGAACCCAGCTAGCCAGCTTTGCAAACATGCACCTTTAACCACTGAGTCACATCTCCAGCCCTAGATTTTGTTTTCTTGAAAAACCTCTATCCTGGGCTGGAGAGATGGCTCAGCAGTTAAGGCACTTGCCTCCAGTGCCTAAGGCCCCAGGTTCAATTCCCCAGGACCCACATAAGCCAGACCCACAAGGTGGTGGCCCTGGTGTGCTCTCTCTCTCTCTCTCTCTCTCTCTCTCTCTCTCTCTCTCTCTCTCTCTCTCTCTCTCTGTGTGTGTGTGTATCTCTGCTTGAAAATGAATAAATAAAATATTTTAAAAAAAAGAAAAACCTCTATCCTGTTTTCCATAGGCTGCCCTTATTCACATTCCCACCAACAATGCACAAGAGTTCCTTTTCCCCAGCATCCTCACCAGTGTGTGTTATTTTTTGAAACTGTAATGATGGTCATTCTGATTGAGGTAAGATATCAATGCAGTTCTTGTTTGCGTCTCCCTAGTGGCTGGAGATGTGGAACATCGATTTTCCTTTCTGTAAGTACTTCCTTTGAGTGTCAGTTCAGATCATGTGCCCACTATTGAATGGATTACTTGTTCTTTTGTTGTCTATTTCAGTTCTTTATCTGGATTTTTTTCTTTTGTCATGAATGGCTGACAAAAATGATTAACTTTAAAAAAAAATAAGGGCTGCGAAGAATTGGAATCAACCAAAATGCCCTTCCATGGAGAAATGGATAACAAAACTATGATATATTTACATGATGGAATTCTATTCAGCTGAAAAGAAAAATGACATATCGAAATTTAGAGAAAAATGGTCTGACTTGGAGAAGATCTTACTAAGTGATCTCTCAAAAGAACAGAGAGCCAAACACCGCATATTCTCCCTCATATGTGGTCCTTAACCAGGCTAACCGCAAACTCTACGCAGACCAGTAGAAAGAAGTGAAAGGTTATGAATGAGGGGTAAGGGGTGGGGGGAGGGGAATGATTTAAGCATGAAGCTAAACCAAAATGGGTTCAAAATCATAAAATCCTCACGAGCATACTGTAAACTATTGAGCAAGTAGTGGGCGTCGTCTGGCAAGAGGGGCTGAGAATAGAAGGGGAGAGAGTCTAAGCCTGTGAAAAATTGATCAGTCTGGCGACTCCTGGTCCCAGTCATCGGATCCTACCCTCACTGAGCTGTTGACCAAAGTGATCCATGATCTTGTTCCAAAAACAAGACAGGGTTCTGTTAAAGCTCTTGAATGCCCACCCCAGGCCTGAGGTAGGATCCTGTTGCTGAAGAAACTACAGAAAACTATCTATCCGTATTGAGAGACCCTGCTGGGTCCAGAATGGTAAGCAGCCCCCAGATGGTAGTTAGTGTAGTGCTGGAAGGCACTGCATAAACTGCCAGGGGAAGCTGGTCAATGACAGCTGGAGCAAACAGAGACCATGAATAGGCTGAACACACTGCCTACTGGGAAAGAACAGTGAACCAGGAAAGGAGCACTTGTGCAATGAAGGAGCCAAATCCTGGGGGAGGCAATCAACAGCTTTTAAATTCGGCCAAATATTCCACTTAGTAAGGGGGAGCCCTTAAATGGAACTGGGGACTTAGAGCGATATGCACTGGGAGCCGGACTCTTGGGCCCCCAATGAGAGATGCACTATGCGAGTGATTGACGGAGAGGCTACTAAAACTAGAATCTAGCTAATTCAGAAATGTGTATCTCAATTAACCTGTACTGATCTCACTCTCCAATGGAGATTCTGTTTGTATCTTTCAGAATGCAGCGAGAGAGCTGTGGCTCTTCCAACCCTATCAACAAACTACAGGCTGATAGCTGACACCCTGACAAGAGATGAGCCACACCAGACATACCATAGAGGATCCATATGGAACCCAGCAGAGAATGATGGGATGAACAAGTGACCCATAGTCACAGCCAATCAGTCAACACAGGATAAGCCAGTGAGACAGACACCAATGATATTCGACACAACCTAAAGCAGAAGTACAGAGACCCCGTAAGTTCTCAACAATAAAACAGCCTTAATAGTCTCCCACCACAACTCAGGGAACTGAGCAGAAGACGGGGGTGGAAAGATAGTGAGAGCCTTGGTGGGGGAGAATATCCAGAGTCATGGCCCCCCTCAGTAACAACATACTAGGGCTGGTGGAACCGGCTGACTCCTAGGCTATCCATGGTCCCCATGGACTGATCCAGACTGCCCACGGAGGAGGATACCCAGCTGATTTGGAATGGGAAGAGGGGCATTGGGGAACTGGGGATAACAGCACATTGTTTGCCCATTAAATAATGTAACTCATTATGGACAATAAAAAAAGAGTTAGGCGCTATAAGAAAATTAGCTCTTAATTAACTTCTAAAAAAATAATAAGGGCTGCTGGGCATGGTGGCACACACCTTTAATCACAGCACTTGGAAGGAGGTAGAGGTAGGAGGATCACTGTGAGTTCAAGGCCAGTCTGAGACTACATAATGAATTCTGGGTCATCCTGGGCTAGAGCAAGACCCTACCTCAAATATATATGTGTGTGTGTGTGTGTGTGTGTGTGTGTGTGTGTGTGTGTGTGTGTGTGTTGTATGTGTACCAAGGCTGAAGAGATGGCTCAGTAGTCAGAGGCACTTGCTTGGTAAGCCTGGTGGCCTGGGTTCAATTCCCCAGTACCCACATAAAGTGTCGCATGTGTTTGGAGTTCATTTGCAGTGGCAGGAGGCCCTGGCACTCCCATTCTCTGTCTGTCTCTGTCCCTTGTTCTCAAATAAATAAATAAAAATATACAAAAGACTCAATCTTAGGAATCTGTGAGAATGAGTTGTTTTTGAGTTTGTTTAATGCATGGATTCTTCTGGACATGTTCTTCGGTGACAGAGCACTTGTCTGACATGCCTGTGGTCTGGGGGTGGTTCTTCACTACCACAACATTGAAATAAAAAGAAAATCAATCAATTTCTAAAATCATTGACAGCTGCCCATTATGCCCTACTTCCTTACAGCTTAGACTGAGCAGCATGATGGATGTTGATTTGTTGAAGATCCGTCTGGTTATGTAGACACAGATGGAGGCATGGTGCTTCAGTTGTGAAGTCCTGCCAATCGATACCTGCTATTCAGTTTCAGCCAAGAAGAATTCCACCTGGATCCTCAAAATAAAGCAAAGCTCTTTGTCTCTTTGGGAGATTGTTCCCAGTCCATAAAAGAACAATAGCAATAATTATGACAAACCCACTGAGAGTCACATTTAAAAGACCAGGCAGCTGCTGAAAACCCAAACATTTTCTTGCTCACAGAGAATATGTTCTTCCAAAGAAGGAGCTGGCCATGGTTGTATATGACAGTAGGTGCCATTCTGGGACACCAACCTAGCAACCCTGAGCAACATGAGAAAAATGACTGCTTTCAGCTCAACAGAGTTAACTGCAGCTTTAAGGAAGCAGAAGGCTACTGTCATGACCAGGGAGGACACCTGGCTGAAGTCTGGAAGCAAGAGATTCAGAGCCTCCTCGGGAGCTCCCTGAGTGAAGGGGCAAAGTGGTGGGTTGATGGAAAACCAGGGCCACTGAGAAGGCATCGAGGAATAAACCATCCAGGTAGGGCTTCGGGGCTTGGTGTGAATGAAAGAAACGTTCCTACTTTTGGTTCTGGGCCAGAAGAAAGAAACTCTTTAGTCTTTCTGCCTTTATATTCAGAAAAAGCCATGACTTCATCAGCATTGTTCTTCTGCAATATTTAGCCTTTCATGCTAGAGACTTTGATTGGTCCCTGTAGCAAAGAGAATGAACTTTCTTTAATGGGAAGTACTGTGCAAGGGCCTAGGGAGAGAGCTCATGGGTAAAGCGCTTGCCTTGTAGATATGAGGACCAGAAGCCAAGTGTGGTGGTGAGCCCCTGAAATTCTGGTGCTGGACAGGTGGGCACAGGAGGATCCCTGGAACTGGCTAGTCAGCCAGCCTAACTAAATCAGCGAGCTCCAGGCTCACTGTCTGGAGAGCGGTGGAGGAAGACACCCAGTGATCTCTACCTGCACACACGCACGCACGCCAACACACATCCACACACAACACAGACATCACACAGGCAAAATAAAAGTACTATGGAAAGTTTTGCCACATTTGGGTCGTTTCGTTTTTGAAGGAGGGTTTTGCTTTGTAGCTTAAGCTAGCCTGGATCTTGCTATGTAGCCTAGGCTGGTATCAAGCTCTCAATGTTCCTGCCTCAGCCTCCCAAATGCTATAACTACAGATGTACAACTGGCTTGTACTGTGCAAGATTCTAAAGATAAAAACCTCTAGTGGTTATTGCTATTTTATGGTAAACATTGCTTTGTTATTCTTAGCTTCAAGTTTTTTTAAACAAGCCAGAAGAGATGTTATCTACCTATTATCTTTCTTGTGTAGATATTTAACAAAATTATGGACCATAATTTTGCCTTTATAGAGAAAAAAATTCCAAAACATTATGTCATCATCATTTTCTTCATTAATGTCTAAGTAAATTAATACAAAGTCCTATGATAACAAAGATATGTGAAAAAAAGTAATCAATAGCATGTTGAGAGAAATTTTCACCTATTTTTCACCTACTGGAAGCTAGCCAAATTGGGCTTTTGTGTTCGTGTCTGACTGTGGGGAATGAGGCTTATCTGGGTCTGGTCTCCCTTCAGGAAATGGTGCAGGAATCAGGGCCTCAAAGCCTGACAGCTGCACATCCTTATCCAAAAAGTCTTCTGTCATCTTATCTGAAAAGGACTCATGCTCACAGAGGTATTATTTCATCTGCCAGGCTGGTGAGTATGACGCTACATCAATTTTGGTTTTTAAAACTGATCTTACATATGGAGTGCATGTGAGAGGATTTGTCTTCAGTAGTATGTAACAGACCATGAGCAGCTGTAGGAAGCTGTCAATTTTCATGAGGTTGGTTCACATGAGAAACTGTTCTTCTTTTTGCCCTCATATTATGCAGGTCTTGTGTAGGTAGCGTCAGCCAATGTGTCTGGAAGACAGTACTGCAAAGCACTCCTCCCATTTTTTTAGCTCTTACATTCTTTCCACCACCTCTTCGGGTGTGAAAGCGATGGAGCACTCTACCGTCACTTCTCAGCACTTTGATGAGTTTTGAGTTTCCAAGTGGTCATTCAAAGAGAAGCTTCTCTAACCAAAAGTGAGAATAGCATTAATATATGGACACAGAGCTGGGTGTGGTGGCACACACCTTTAATCCCAGCACTTGGGAGGCAGAGGTAGGAGGATCACCATGAGTTCGAGGCCAGCCTGAAACTACAGAGTAAATTCCAGGTCAGCTCTGGACTAGAGCGAGACCCTACCTCAAAAAAACAAAATAAAACAAAACAATATATATGGACAGAAACATAAGTATTTAGAGGGCAGTTTGGTGGGCATAATATATCCATTTAGCCAAGTAACAGTAGTAGCTTTCCCCCAGAGCTTATGATCTCCCTAGTCTTGGGCTCTTTTAAAACTTTTTTATTGGCTTAAAATTACATATATTAACACAGCAATATGCTCAGTATCATAGGTTCTTAGATAAAGCCATTGAATCCATGATGACATTCCCTCTTATGCATTGATTATTCTTCCCCCCCCCCATAGTCTTGGGCTTTTGACCAGGTTTTCAGCACCAGGCATTGATTCCTCAAATCCAATCAGAGAGCAGTTGGTTTCCCCCATAACAGACATGCCACCATTGCACCAGCTGGAACATTTTGCTGGCTAGTCAGCTGTGTAGCTTGCAGGGCCCACTGCTGGTTTTGTTCATTGATGACTTTTCTCCCCCAGCAGACTGCATAGCACTTTCCAGTACTATGAAAGTTAGTTCACAGGGAGGGGGCTTCAAGCTCAGCTCCATCTTGATTTCTCTGTGACCTACAGCCCAAGGCCCAACATGTGGTAACTTCAGCAATAGGGTCTACCATTTAGTTCTGATGGGCAACCAAGAGCCTTGGTGATAAATAGCCTTATCGTTCTGGATAGTCTTGAGAGATGGATACTTATGATGTGATTAGGCTGTCAGGGTTCCTCCTGTCCCTTGTGGATGAGGTTTGGTGGCCTTTACAAAATAGCTTGGACTGGAGATTGCTTAGTGGTTAAAGGCATTTGCTTGCAAGGCCTGCCAGCCTGGGTTCAATTCCCCAATACTCTTGTAAAGACAGAGGCACAAAGTGGCACATGTTTGAAGTTCTTTTACATCAGCAAGAGGCCCTGACATGCCCATACTTACTCTCTCACAAATAAATAAAAGGTTTTTAAAAAAACAGCTTGATGTAGCATGTTGGAATGATGAACTCAATCTGAGGACAGGTGCATAGGGATTTGCAGTACCATCACAAAACAAAATCTACAAATCTGCAGGAGTGCTAGTAGGAGTGACGGAAAGACTTAAATTGCTCAAAGTTTCTCCTCGAGTTAGAGAGCAAGGCTGTCACCTTCCCTGAGAGGATAAGGGAAGCTCCAGGTTACTGAAGGTTGTGTAGAGAAATAGGTATCACTCGAGTGGAAGTAAATAGAATCGAGATATGCCAATTTCCAGGTCATTGGAGGTTCATGGTCCTGAACTGAAGTTGAGACATAGTGTGGTGATACAATTTTCTCTAGCTATGTTCAATAACAAGTATAAGAAATTCACGTACAGATTCAAAAAGAGTTATATTCTAGAATGCTGGTGCCATGCTGAGGGTATATCTCAGTGGCCCCAGCACCACCAAAAAAAGTCATTGGTGCCACTTTCTGAATCCTTTTATCTCTACCAATACGAGCTATAGATCACTAAGGCAGATATTATGCTTGACATGTGTATTAGTCAGGGTTCTCTAGAGGAAACAGAGTTGATAGAATGGATTGTAGTAAAAGAGAGTTTATTGGCATAGCTTACGACAGTCCAACAATAGCAGTCTGCAGGCCCATAGGTGAAGAAACCAGTAGCTGTTCAGTCCACGTGGTTGGAGGCCTCAGCAGTCCCAGTCCCAATCCAGCCCAGGAGCAGCTGCTCTTCAGTCCACAATGTGAGACCAAGGAAAATGGGTTCCGATGTCCAGGAAGGGTAGGAGAGAAGGATGCAAGTGCAAGTCACGAACCAGCACCAGCAGCCAACAGACAGGGAGCCAAGGAGAGAATTTCTTCCCCTTTATATAGCCTTGTGGTGGAAGTCTTGCAACCCTTTCCCAGATTTAATGGCTTCCTGAGTCTCTGTAATTTCCTTCCTGCACTGCCCATAAAGGAAGGGATGTTTACTTCTAGCTCTCCTGAGCTTCCTTATATCCTGCCCCCTACTGAGAGGCTGCCTTCCTGTAAACATCCTCAGAGACCCACCCAAGATAATTAAAAAGATCAAGTTGACAACAAAACCTAACCATCACAACATGTCATGCGATGAATTCTCGTTTCTCATTATTGACCCACTTACACCCAATTTGAGATGTTGGATAGTATAAGTATAAAGGCTACTTCAAAATTTCTACACCACAGTATTGCTTTTAAACAACTGAATGGTAATCGTCAATGTATGTTCTCCGGATTATCACATATGTGCCTATAACAATTACTTAATGGATTTACGAGTATCAGGATAGTCTACATATTAACCTTTGCGTTGTCTCCATACAGATACCTTTTCAGATCCTGGCGCCAGTTCTGAGAGAAAGAAACACAATTCTCATTTGATTGAAAGACCTAAGAAGGCAAAAAGGAGAGTCCAGACACAGAAGCAAATGAACTCAGGTAATGTTTCCCTTTTCTAAAATGTGTGATCTAATCCTGCCTGCGGGGGTTTGGGGGGTACATAGCATCAAGTCAGCACTGAGTCAGCACTTAAGGGAGTTCTTAGAGCATGCATCCAGGAAGTACCTGCCTAATTTTTTGTGTCTGATCTTAACATGGCAATCTTCATGCCTTTTTTTCCTTCCAATTGGGATGAACCCAGGACTTTACCCACACTAGGCAACTGATCTACCATTGAGCTCTATTCTCAACCCCTAGACTTTGTTTTACCTATAAACTTCTTTTGCTTCCTCTTCTATTCTCCCCTCTCTTCCTTTTTTTTTCACTTTGACCAGAGTCTTACTATAAAGTTCATCCTAGCCACAAACTCTGACCTTCCTACCTCTCTCTGCCTCACAAATGATGGGATTACATTTAAAAAAATATTTAAAGAACAGATGCTATTTGGGGAAGATGAATTACTTGAAATTACTTCAGTCAGCATATGGAATAATTATAGATGACACAGACAAAGGGGATGAGAAGAGATAAACTTAATCTAGTGATCATTCTTGGGGAGAGGAGGGATCTCACAACTGCAAGGTTGTAGATGTCTCTTATAAGAACACGTTAGAAAGCATTGTTTCTGGGGCTGAAAATGCAACTCAGTTAGTAGACGGCTTGCCTAGCATGCATGAAGCCCATGGCTCAATTCCAAGTACTCCATACAACGGGACAGAGAGGCATATGCCTATGATCCCAGCACTCAGGAAGCAGAGACAGGAGGATCAGTTCAAGGTCATCCTTAGCTACACAGCAGCTTGAGGCCAACCTGGTCTACAAGAGAGCCTGGAAAGGAAAGGAATAATGCCATTCAGAGACACAATTATAAATCTAAAGAACAAAAATGAAGGACTTTCAGAATGCTTTATAAATTAATAATTGTGATTTGCCTAAAAAATGGTTAATGGTGGACTTGAGAGATGGCTCAATGGTTAAAGGCACTTGCTTGTAAAGTCTGATGGCCCAGGTTTGATTCCCCAGTACCTACATAAAGCCAGACAGATACACAAAGTAGCACATGCATCTGGAGTTTGTTTGCAGTGGAAAGAGGCCCTGGTGCCCCCTTTATCTCTCCATTGCCAAGTAAATTTTTAAAAATTACTTTTTAACTTTTAATTGATAGTTTCCCTAATTACAGACAATAAACCATTATGATTCTCTCCCCACCCTCCCTCATATTTCTTCCCCCTCTTAATTAGTCTCTGTTTTGCTTCTGTGTTATCATCTTTTCCTCCCATTATGTGTAGGCATTATCAGGCACTATGATGTCATGAATATCAAAGCCATTTTGTATCTGGAAGTTTGCATGTAAGCAGTCCTGCCCTTCCTTTGGCTCTTACAGTCTTTCTGCCACCTCTTCCACAATAGACCCTGAGCCTCAGGAGGTGTGATAGAGATGTCCCAGTGCTGAACACTCCACTGTTACTTCCTCTCAGCACTATGGTGTCTTTTGAGTTACCCCAGTGGTCACCACCATCTGAAAAAGAGAAGCTTCTCTAGCCAAAAGTGAGAATAGCATTATTATATGGGTATGCTCATTTTTTTAAGTGCTTATAAGGCAGTTTGGTGGACTTAATATATACATTGAGCCAGACAACAGCAGGTGTTACTCCCCTAGGGCTCGTGGCCTCCCCAACTATAGGTTTTTTACTAGGTCTTCAGTACCAGGCATGCTTTCACTCCTGTGGAGCGGGCCTCCAGTTCAATTAGAAAGCAATTGGTTTCCTCCACAATAGATTTGCCACTATTGCTCCAGTTGGCACATTTGGCCTGGCAAATAAATAATTTTTAAAAATTATTGACAGTGTTAGACAGAAGTAATAATGGTTTGTTTTGGAAAATTTTAAAGCATTTATTCCTCAGTGTCCATGGGGGATTGGTTCCAGGAAACAAACCCCTACCCTAGCATTTTTTTTCTATCAGATTGTTGATGATATACTTTTATTTGATTTTTGTAATTCATCAACTTTCTTATCATCTACCTAGATTAGTATATTTCTTTTTTGTATTTTTCTTTAAAATCTTAATTAGTATATGTTATAGTCAGCATTCTAGTTGCTGTACCAAAAGAACCCAAGCAAAAGCGGCTTGTGGAGGAATGGGTTTATTAGGTTTACAGACTCGAGGGGAGACTCCATCCTAGCAGGGAAAATGATGGCATGAGCAGAGGGGTGGACATCACCTCTGCCACAGCACTGGAAATAATGGCAGGAAGGTGTGCCAAACACTGGCAAGGGGAAGCTGGCTTATAACCCCATATGCCCGCCCACAACAACACAGCTCCAGTGAGGTTGTAAAACCCAAAGTGCCATCAGCTGAGAATTGATCACTCAGAACACATTCATTTGTTTGTGGGGGACACCTGGATCAAGCCATGACACTATATATGCATTGCATAAGATTATGGGTTTATTTATCACATTTTCATTTGTGTATATCAAGTGCATACACAGTCATGCATACATGCATGCCATTATCTTCTCTCAAAGTTATCTTTGGCTACATAGCTGAGTTCAAAATCAACTTGGGCTTTGAGACTTTATCTCAAAAAATAAATAAATGGGGTTCTGGGGAGATGGATCCGTGGTTAATAGTGCTTATTGCATGCCTGCTGACAAAATAAAAATAAATAAATTTAAAAATACCTGGGTTCCAGAGCAGGTTTTGCCTTTTACTGTAGCTTTAAATGAGTGATTTAATAACTTAGTTTTCTCGGCTAGAAAATGGGCACAGTAGAATCTAACACTGTGAGAATTAACTCCATGAAGGTAGAGTTGGGTTTATTTATTTATTTTTTTTTTAGTGTGTGTGTGTATGTGCGCTCGCACTTGTGCCTTGGTGGGCATGCATGGTGCACATGTGTCCAAGGACAACCTTGGGGTTGTCCCTCAACTTGTTGAGACAGGCTCTTCATTGTTTGCTGCCGCAGTGCCAGACAAGCTGGACAATTCTCCTGACAGCCTCCCGTTGCCATAGGCACATTGGGCTCACAGACACCTGCTCTATTTGGCCTGGTTTAAGTGCGTTCTGAGGATCTGAACTCCAATTGGCAGGCTTGCAGAGCTAGGGCTTCTAAAGAACTCAACCCAAGCTCACAGCAGGTAGACACATCACCGCATGGAAAGTGCCTTCAGGTCTTTTTTTTTTCTTCATTATGAAACAGGTTTTATTTTTTCAAATTTTACTTAACAACAACAAAAAATATCAAATTTCACTTGATTAAATGCACCTGAAATGGCAGTGCAAAGAAAGATTTTAAGTCAAGGCCTCACCAATTCCTATATCATCACAACTGGCTTAATGTAAAGCTCAGGCTGGCCTTGCACTCCTGATCCTCCTGCCTTTGCCTCTTCAGCAATATCCTACCAGAGTGCACCACCACAACTGTCAAAATTTGGGCTTAGGGCTGGAGAGATGGCTCAGCGGTTAAGGCACTTGACTCTAGTGCCGAAGGACCCCGGTTCAATTCCCTAGTACCCACATAAGCCAGACCCACAAGGCGGTGGCCCTGGTGTTCTCTCTCTCTCTCTCTCTCTCTCTCTCTCTCTCTCTCTCTCTCTCTCTCTCCCTCTCCCTCTCCCTCTCCCTCTCCCTCTCCCCCCTCTCTCTCTGCTTGAAAATGAATAAATAAAATATTAAAAAAAAACTTGGGCTTATTCAGGATTTGAACCTGGGACCTCTCCCACCCTAATCAAGAATCATACCCCTAGACCAACGAGCCATACCCTACATCATTAATATGGTGTACTATACATATTAATATGGTGTCTCTGTTCTCAGAATTAACTTTTAGGACTGGGAAGATGACTCAGAGGTTAAGGTACTCTGCAAAGCCTACCAACTTGGGTTTGATTCCCCAGGACCCACACAAGCCAGATGCACAAAGTGGTGCATGCAACTGGATTCACTTGTAGTAGTAGCTAGAGGCCCTTTGTCTGCTTGCAAATAAATAAATAACTTTTTTGTTTTTGTTTTTCGTTTTGGTTTTTTGAGGTAGGGTCTCGCTCTAGTCCAGGCTGACCTGGAATTCACTATGTAGTCTTAGGGTGAATTTGAACTCATGGTGATCCTCCTACCTCTGCCTCCCAAGTGCTGGGATTAAAGGCATGCACCACCACGCCCGACAATAAATAACTTTTTAACTTTACTTTTAAAAAGTAAAACTTTTTTTTTTTTTTTTTGGTTTTTCGAGGTAGGGTCTCGCTCTAGCCCAGGCTGACCTGGAATTCACTATGTACTCTCAGGGTGGCCTGGAACTCATGGCGAGCCTCCTACCTCTGCCTCCCAAGTGCTGGGATTAAAGGCGTGCGCCACCATGCCCAGCCAAAAGTAAAACTTTTAAACTTTTAACTTTAACTTTTAAAAAGCCTAAACTTAACCAAAGAGAAAATAAATTAAAACGTAAACTAAATCAAACAAACAAAAAATGGTTTTTGGCCTTTTTTAGAAAAAAATTAGGGATCTGGGGCCTTTAAGTTATCCAAAAAATGTGACTTCGCTGTGGTGTGGTATAACAAGTTAGCATGAGCTGATCTACCTTAAACAAGTCACTACTGTCAGCAGCAGTGTAAGTGGGAGACACACTCCCCACTGTCACCCATCACAGGCCAAGGAGTTCTTTCAGAAACCTCTATTCAAGTGAAATTGGGATTCTTGAATTCACAGTAGAAAAGAATTTCACAAGGAGTCAGTGTTAAGCAGAGTTGGAGTTTATTGAGAAAAGGTTTCACCACAGGCTTAACTGTGGGTATTAAGAGAAAGACTCTGGGACCATACATACCCACAGCAAGGATGTGCTTTTTGAGAGAGTCACAATTAAGTGTCTTAACAATGGTCATATACATGATTTTGGTGGTTTCTGAAGCTACGCTGCACATGAATTACTTTTCTTGTTGCTGTGATCAAATAGCTAGCAAAAGCTACTTAAGGGAGGCAGGGTTGATTGAGTCTTACCATTCAAGGGGATACAGTTGTTTGCCATGGCAAGGAAGGTGAGGCAGCTGGTCACATTGTGTCTAAGGTCAGGAAGCAGAGAGAGATGAATGCTTTCTCTTTTTTATTCAGTTCAGGACCCAGTCCACCAGATGGTACCACCCAACTCATTACCCTTTCTAGCCAGCCTCTTTCACTGTTATGGAACTTCCCCTCAATATGTAGTTTCAATAAATACTTTCCTCCCCCAAATTGTGCCTGGTTTGAAGATTCATCCCAGCGGCGTGTGACTGTCTACATGACATCACAAGAAAGTTAAGACAATTTGGCTGCAAACAAGACTCATAATCTTGTTTGTGAGATTCTGAGAAAATTAAAATTGCAGGTTTACAGCTAGAAGACAAGTAAGGTTGAACTCAAGGTCATATGTGCTTAGACCTTGTGGTGGTTTGATTCAAGTGTCCCCCATAAACTTGTGTTCTGAATGCTTGTTCCCCAGCTGATGGCAATTTTGGAAATGGAGCCTTGTTGGAGGTGTGTTGTTGGGTGGGTTTATGGGGATTATAGCCAGCTTCCCTTTACCAGTGTTTGGCACACTCTCCTGCTGCTGTTGTCCACCTGATGTTGGCCAGGAGGTGATGTCTGGCCTCTGCTCATGCCATCATGGAGCTTACCCCTTGAGTCTGTAAGCCAAATTAAACCCTTTCCTCCACAAGCTGCTTTTGGTCAGGTTCTTTTTGCCAGCAATGAGAAGCTAACTACAACAGGCCTTAAGTATGCTATTTTAACATTCTTATTTGAAGTACCTTTCTATAAAAAAGGAATATCATCTCTATACAGGTAATCTTCACAGTGACTTTTGTTAGTTGTGTCAAAATTCTCGACTCTAAGCCAGTGAGAGGTTTCAATCCAGCTTCAGGGTAAAGGACTCCTGTCCTTTCCATGTTCCCTTCATTTTTCCTGTCTTTCTATCCTGCCTCATTACCAAGATATTAACCCAGAAAAGTAGGAGAAAAAAGTTTTGGTTTACTGAGTAACATATGCTAGAAGATTTTTTTGTTTTGTTTTGTTTCTCAAGGTAGGGTCTCTCTCTAGCCCAGGCTAACCAGGAATTAGTCTCAGGGTGGCCTCGAACTCACAGTGATCCTCCTACCTCTGCCTCCTGGGATTAAAGGCCTGTGCCACCACACCCCATAAGAGAGCATTTTTTAATTCTGATTTCACAAACTCATTGTGATGGTTAACTGAGAGGGTGAGGAGCACCTGGGAGGCTTTTGAGGCACACCTCTGGGTACGAGGGTGTTTCCAGAGAGGATTATCTGAAGCATGAAGACTGTGGGTGGCACCATCCAGTGGGGGTGGGGCCTGGATGGAATAAAAGGGAATTTCTCCTCTAGGGAGAGCCAAAGAGCACCTCTCTCTGATTCCTGCCCCCCCCCATGACATGAGCTGTCAATTCTGCCATACATACCCTTTCCACCATGATGAACACAAATTAATCTTTCCTCTCGAGTTGTTTATGTCAGGCATTCTGTCACAGTGACAGCAACAAAAAAGAAATGAATATGCTCATGGTACACAAAGGGTCTCACAACTTCCTCGGGAGCTTCTTGGCTGTGAAATACCTCAAATGCTCTTAGCAAGCTAGTTCTATCCACCCATGCTGTTTTGACCACTGTAGCTGGTCCTGAAACAGCCACATTCTGACCAGCTATCCAGGCCACTCTAAGCGGTCTGGGCTACTGACACCTTCAGACCCTGCATCACTTGGCTACTTCAGGTCATGATTTTTCTTAATGAAAATGTGGGAATAGAAAGAAAGCAGTAACCAGAAGGTTGGAGGAATAGCATTTGCCTAGAATACTATGCACAAGGCCCTAGGTTCCATCTCCACGGCCTTCAAAACAAGGCAACAATAATAACCTGGCCAATTTTTATAAATGATCGTTTTCTAAATGATATATTTATAAATTAAGAGCTTGGTCTATATTCTTGTTTCTTTAGGAGATGCTCATCTGTCATCCACATGTAACCCACACGCTCCTGCTAATCACGTATGTACTGTATTCACAAGACACATTTGTAATGTTACTTTCTCCTACCCTGTAGATCTTGCCAGAATTCTACTCTGTCTTATAGGGTGCTTTGGGCAGAGCTTTCTAGTAATGAAAAGTACTGCAGTATAGGGAAGTTGGGTTATTGGGTGTTTTACTAAAGAAAATTTAGCTCCTTTGGACCTTCATCAAATATAAAAATGAAAAGAAAATAGTCAGGCTACAATCTCAGCATTTGGGAGGCTGAGGTAGGAGGATCACCATGAATTTGAGACTAGCCAGGACTGCAGAGTAAGTTCTAGGTCAGCCTAGGCTCAAGAGAGACCCTGCCTCAAAAATAAAATAAATAAATAAATAAATAAAGGCAGAAATTGTCTGCATAGTCTAAAAAATTCTCTGACTTACCTTTAATCCTGCATAAAAAGCATTTAGTGGATGTCTACAAATAGTTCTATGTTTATTTGATCACATGTTAACTGCAGAAAGAACTGAGCCAGCATCCCATACAACCTATCCTATAGAATTATAGCCAACAGCTCCTGACATGTTGCCAAAGGGGAGGATATCTAAAGTCTTTGATTGTGGGACTCCTTGGTCCTTTCATGGACCCGACTCTGTCCACTTCTTGTCATAGTTATCACTATCGCATCCTGTTCCCGTGGGTCATCATTTCCCATGTGAATGTCTCACTTGGCCTTCACAGCCCTCCCTCCTTCTTCTCTTGCCTCTTTCTGTGCACTTGAAGCCCAGCAGTCTGAGGGTCCTGATTGCCTGCCATGGGATACTCCCTTCATCCCCATCTCCCACCACATCCTACCCTAGGGTCATTTTGATTTCTCCCCACTACTGTTCCCTTCTGGCCTCTGAGTTCTTCCTCAAACATGTCCAGCATCTCACCACAGGTGACATCAGCCACACCTGCACCCAGAAGCCCACCACAGGTAATGTCAACCACACCTGCACCCAGCAGCCTACCACAGGTGTCATCAGCCACACCTCTCACTTTTGAACTTGTTGGAGGAAGCAACTCTCTCCCTTTACTCAGCTCTCAACAAAATAGCCCTCTCCTCAGCTCTGAGTGTCAACCAGAAAACCCTTTCCCTCCATCTCCTTACCCAGACATTTTTTTCTCAGCATTTACTCAGTAGATGATAGATTTTGTTTGTTTGTTTGTTTCCATCAACTCAAGGGAGGCCCCACGAGGGCAAGAACTCACTCACTGTGCTCGCTGTAGAACTGCAAGTTCTACAGATTATGGTGGGTGTTTAAAAATGGATTCAATGATAAACAATAAGCACGTTGTCCTTCTTATGCACTGGGTATGTTCCAGAGGTAACACAGCATGCAACTTTCTTACAGGTAGTTGAGAATAGCATGCGTTGCCTCAAGTGTCTGTGAGTGTCCCTCAGGCCTGGGAGCTCAGAGCAACGTGGTGCTTTATTTGTTCCTTTCCTGTATATGTTCTTATCTTTCAGCCCATCACGGTGTGCCACCCAACCCACCCATTTTCTTCAGTGATACCCAAGGCCACACCACAGATTGAAACAGTCACACCTGCACCCAGCAGCCTACCACAGGTGACATCAGCAACGCCTTTACCCAGCAGCCCACCACAGGTGATGTCAGCCACACCTGCATCCAACAACACACCACAGGTGACTTCAGCCACACCTACACCCAGCAGCACACCACAGGTGTCATCAGCCACACCTTTATCCAGCAGCCCACCACAGGTGAAGTCAGTCACACCTACATCCAGCAGCACACCACCGGTGTCATCAACCACACCTGCATCCAGTAGCACACCACAGGTGACATCAGCCACACCTGCATCCAGCAGCACACCACAGGTGACTTCAGCTACACCTGCATCCAGCAGCCCACCACAAGTGTCATCAGCCACACCTGCACCCAGCAGCACACCACAGGTGACTTCAGCCACACCTGCATCCAGCAGCACACCACAGGTGATGTCAGCCACACCTGTATCCAGCAGCACACCACAGGTGTCATCAGCCACACCTTTATCCAGCAGCCCACCACAGGTGTCGTCAGCCACACTTGCATCCAGTAGCACACCACAGGTGACTTCAGCTACACCTGCATCCAGCAGCACACCACAGGTGTCATCAGCCACACCTTTATCCAGCAGCCCACCACAGGTGACATCAGCAACACCTTTACCCAGCAGCCCACCACAGATGATGTCAGCCACACCTGCATCCAACAACACACCACAGGTGTCATCAGTCACACCTGCATCCAACAGCACATCACAGGTGTCATCAGCCACACCTGCATCCAGCAGCCCACCACAGGTGACTTCAGCCAAACCTGCATCCAACAGCACACCACAGGTGTCATCAGCCACACCTTTATCCAGCAGCACACCACAGGTGTCATCAGCCACACCTGCACCCAGCAGCACACCACAGGTGACGTCAGCCACACCTGCATCCAGCAGCACACCACAGGTGACTTCAGCCACACCTGCACCCAGCAGCACACCACAGGTGATGTCAGCCACACCTGTACCCAGCAGCCAACCACAGGTGTCATCAGCCACACCTGCACCCAGAAGCACACCACAGGTGACATCAGCCACACCTGCATCCAGCAGCACACCACAGGTGACATCAGCCACACCTGTACCCAGCAGCCCACCACAGGTAACATCAGCCACACCTGCATCCAGCAGCCTACCACAGGTGTCATCAGCCACACCTGCATCCAGCAGCCCACCACAGGTGACGTCAGCCACACCTGCATCCAGCAGCCCACCACAGTCTGTGGTGACAAAGCCCACCAGTGTCTCCACTGCACTTGCTGGAAGATCTCTGGTGGACATCACTTCAAGCCCAGAGAGCTCATACCTGGGTGTCATCACCACCCATCCACAAACATCATTTCAGAATGCATCTAATCAGGTAAGAGGGGGTGACACAACTCACACCTGGGGAGCTTTATGATAGTGGGACTGAGGAGGTGGTCATGTATTTGCCTGGGTTTAATCCCCAGTACTGAAAATTAAATCATGTAAAGGCCCTTATGTCCTTTCTTTCTATTGTAATACAAGAGTCATAACGACTGTCAGGCGTGGTGGCGCACACCTTTAATCCCAGCACTGGGAGGCAGCGGTAGGAGGATCACCATGAGTTTGAGGCCAGCCTGAGACTGCATAGTGAATTTCAGGTCAGCCTGGGATAGGGTGAGACCCTATCTCAAAAAAAAAAAAAAAGAAAAGATCAGGGCTGAAGAGATGGCTTAGCAATTAAGGCATTTGCCTGCAATGCAGAAGGACCAGAGTTCAATTCCCCAGTGCCCATATAAAGCCAGATGCACAAGAGGGCGCATGTGTCTGGAGTTCATTTGCGGTGGCTTGGAGGCCCTGGTGTGCCCATTCTCTCTCTCTCTCTCTCTCTCTCTCTCTCTCTCTCTCTCTCTCTCTCTCTCTCTCTCTCTCTCTCTCCCTTTCATAAATAAATAAAATATTTAAAAAAAAAAAGAAAAGATCATCAAGAGTCATGATGAAAAGAAGCCTGGTCACCTTTTTACCTCCCAACAGAACTGTCTCACAGACCAGCCTAGATCCTAGTCAAAAGCAAAAACTAAATAAGTCCAAAAAATCATTGCCCAGCATGTGTGTGGGGCTCAGTACTTCATGGCTGTTCCTAGTTGGCGCTCCCATATTTAATGCTCTTCTCTCCCACTTCCTCAGAGGTGGCTGCAAGCTCCTGTTTCCTTCTCCCACCAATCGGAAAGGGGGGAGAAGCCACTGTGACCATGTGCCTGCAGGAAATCCTGCTTTCCCTCCTTGTTGTAAAACTCAGACCCTAGCTATAATAGAGGCTAGCATTTCCACAGCAAACCACCTTTCTGATTGGCTCTGCTTCCCATGGTGGTGAGAGGCTCACTACTCTCTCAGTATTGTTTGTCACTAAGGAAAAAATGACCCTCAAGCTTCAACAAAGAGTGCTGCTGTTCTTCTCTTAAATAAAGAGAAGTCATAGGTAGAAAATCTAGCGACAAGGGTGTTGTTAGATAAAGTATTAGAAACATTAAGAGAATTTAGTGGTGGTGTTGAATTCCAGGTCTGTGTATTTTTACTGCTAGCCACAGCCAGTTAGAAGATTAGATACAGCCAGTTGGGGTGGAAGACGCCTGTAATTCTAGCACTCTGGAGGCTGATGCAGGAGGAGGTTTGTAACTTTGAGGCCAGCCTGAGCTACATAGACCCAGGCTCAAATATATAAATAATAAACAAACTAACTGAATGGTAAACTGTGCTATGAGGCGATCTAAGTTACAAGTTGGTTCTAAAATACCAAATAAGGCCTATGAGAACAAGAAATGTAGCTCAGTTGGTACAGTGCTTGCCTAACCTGCATGAAACACTGAATCCACTCATCCCAACACATAGGAGTTAGAGTCAGAATGGTCAGAAACTCAAGGCCATCCTCAAGGCCAGCCTGAACTACATGAGACCCTGTCTCAAAAAATAATAATAAAAAAATAAATAAACCAGGCATGGCCTCTACCGCCTGTACCTAGAATGGCCTCTGTAAGACCTGCCTCCTCTGGCAGTAGGTGTCGAGTAGCTACTGTAATTCACCCATATCTTCCATCCTTTTCTTCACACCTCAGTCCCTAAATCCAAAGCTAAGTGGTTCTTGATCCAAGCTCACTCCATAAGTGACCCTCCCACAAAGCGGGGACTAACCCTGTAGAACTGTGTGGTCTACAGGGACAGGCCCATGGCCCATTTTGCCTGCTCTGCTCCTGAGTTAAGCCCCAGCTGGAAGCACGCAGGAGGCATTGGGTAAAGGGTTCTCACATACATGACTGATAAAAGTGGGCTGGTGACAATAGAGATCATGGGGGCTGAGCTTCCCTCCAGAAGCCTGGAAGCCTTGGGGCCTCTTCCAGCCTCTTGTTTCCACCTCCCACCTCTGCTGCTATACTTGAAGGACTTCTGGCAATTGTGAACTCTTCTTTTTCCAGTGACAATGGTTTCAGGGCCTGCGAGACAAGCACTCTATCTAGAAAGTCCTAGAAATCTTGCTCCCAGACTCTTTTTCCATTAGGTCACTCATGATATAAACTTATTCTTTGTCTCTTCTAATGAATGAAAGAAGTGAAAATACATTCCATCCATTAGGCTTCTGATAAGTTGCACGTCCTCTAGTAAGTAACTCCTCACCCATGTTTATGCACAACCCTGATGAAACACAGTGGGAGACACACACACACACACACACACACACACACACACAGTAGAAGGACCAGTTGTGAAGAAGAAGAAGAAATTCAATGTAAGGTAGAGAAGGGGAAATAAAGAAGGAATAGGGAGTGGTTATGACTAAAACATATTATATGCATTAAAAAAAACTGTCCATAAGTGGGCTGGAGAGATGGCTCAGCAGTTAAGACGCTTGCCTGCAAAGCCTAATGACCCAGGTTTGATTCCCCAGTATCCTCATAAAGCCAGGTGTGCAAAGTGGTGTATGTATCTGAAGTACATTTGGAGCAGCTGGAGGCCCTGGTGTATCCATTCTCTCTGTCTCTCTTCTCTCTATCTCTCTCTACTTGCAAATAAAATAAATAACCCTGGGATGGTAGAATGAATAAGAGCTACCCTGGTCCACTTGTCTTTTCAAAATTCTTTTTTAAAAAAATAGTCAATCGGTTTTAAAAATTCTATCCATTTGCAGCAATGCTCATTTGGAGAGTCTCTGGTTCATCAAGCCTGTGGTTCACACTGTCTTAGGTCAAAGGGCATGTGTCAACCTGTGAATGCAGGATAATTCTATATAAAGATTTTTTTAAAAATATTTTATTTATTCATTTTCAAGCAGAGAGACAGAGAGAGAGAGAGAGAGAGAGAGAGAGAGAGAGAGAGAGAGAGAGAGAGAGA
>PVHP010009881.1:29406-49282 GCA_004024765.1 Zapus hudsonius | reverse complement strand
GGGGAATTGGGGATAACAACTCATTGTTTGCCCACTAAATGTTGTAACTCATTATGGACAATAAATTAAAAAAAAAAAAAGGCATGTGCCACCAAAAAAACAAAAAAAATATTTTATTTATTTATTTGAGAGTGAGTGAGAGAGGAGAGAGAGAGAGAGGCAGACAGAGAGAGAGAATATGGGCGCACCAGGGCCTCCAAGCCACTGCAAACGAACTCCAGACACAAGCACCCTCCCGTGCATCTGGCTGCACATGGGCACTGGGGAATCGAACCCTGGTCCCTCTGCATTGCAGGCAAATGCCTTAATCGCTAAGCCATCTCTTCAGCCCGACCTTTTTGTTTTTTAAACAATTATTTATTTGTAAGAAGAGAGGAAGAGGAGAGAGAGAGAGAGAGAGAGAGAGAGAGAGAGGACACACCAGGGTCTCTTGTCACTCCAAATGAACTCTAGACACATGTGCCATTTTCTATATCTGGCTTTAAGTGTGCCTTAGGGAATTGCAAAGCCTGGGTGTTAGGCTTTGCAAGCAAGCACCTTTAACCACTGAGTCATCTCTTTAGCTGGGGCTTTTAAATTTTTTTGTATGTGTATGTATACATGGCATGTTTGAGTATATGTGTCTATGTTTTTGTATGTGTTTGGGCACATATTTGTGCAGGCATGCATGCATGTGTAAGCCAGAGGTTAACATTGGTAATCTTCTATTTTAAAACATCTTTCCTGTCAATAATTAAATACATTGTATGAGTAAATCTTGTGGTGGTACCCTCGTTTCCCTCCTTGGTAGGTATACTGGATCAGTCCATGGGGTAGTGGGTTATGAATTGCACAGAGGTAGCCAGTTTTTATTCTCCTTTGTGTGTTTTTTCTGGGGGGGGGAATGGGTATCTTCTTTGGTTACTCTCCATTTTATATATTAAGACAAGGTCTCTCACAGAGTCCACTGATTTGGCTAGTCTACCTAGCCAGCTTGACCGGGGAATCCCCTGTTTTGCCTCCTGATCTCTGGGATTACAGGCAGGTCACCATGACTGGCAGGCATTTATATGGATGCTGGGGACCCAAGCTCAGGTTCCCAAGATTGTGCCACATGTGCTTTACCAAGTAATTCATCTCTCCAGCCCCAAGCTTTACCAGACCTTCAAAGGAGAACTAACACCAATGCTTCTCAATTATTCCATAAAGTAGAAAAGGAACAAATACTACCAAACTCTTTTTTAAAACCAGTATTCCCTTGATATCAAAATCACATAAAGATACAATGACAAAAAGGAAAATTACAGACTCTTGTGGTTTGAATGGAAAATGTCTCCTTACAGCTCATGTGTGCACACTTGGTCCTCAGCTGTGGCACTGCTTGGGAGCATGTCTTGAGGTGCTATTTGGTCTCTTTTCCTTGCTTATGAATGTGATGACTGGCTCCCTGCTTTTTCCCTCCCTTCTTCACCATTATGGACTCTACCCTCTGGAGCTATAAGCCAAAATAAACCACCTTTCATAAATTACTTCTAGTCAGGTACTTTTTTAATTAACAACTTCTACAAATATAGACAATATACCATGATCTGGTCAGGTATTTTGTTTACATCAATGAGAATTGACACACTCATTCTGAAAAAAAAAAAAGAAAAAAAAAACAATTCCAAATGAATAAAAGACCTTAACATAAAACCTGAAACTTTAAAACCACTAGAGGAAAACACTTTAAGATATAGGTACAGGCCAGGACTTTCTGCCTAGACTCTGGTTGCTCAGACAATAAGGCCAACAATCAATAATGGTACCTCATAAAATCTAAAAGTTCTTGCACAATCAAGAATATTGTCCACTGAGTGAAAAGACAACCCAAGAATGGAAGAAAATCTTTGCCAGCTACACATCTGATAAAGGATTAAGATCTAGAATATACAAAGAACTAAAAAAATACTAAGCAATAATAAATTAAACAACTCAATCAAAAGTGGGTTATGGAATTGAACTGAGAATTCTCAAAAGAAATATAAATGGCCAACAAATATTTTTAAAAGTGTTCAACATCCTTAGCCACCAGGAAGTGTAAATCAAAAATACTTTGAGATTCCACCTCACTCTAGTTAGAACCACTATCATTGAGAAAACAAATGATAACAAGTACTAGAGGAGACATGGGGGAAAGGGGAATTGTTATTCACTGTTGGAGGAATGTAACCTGATGTAGCCACTATGGAAATTAGTATGGAAGTTTTACAGAACTACCTCATGTCGCAGAGATACCACTTCTAGGCATATGCCCCAAAGACCCTGTATTCTACCACAGAGACACTTGCACACCCATGTTCATTGTTGCTGTTCATACATAGCTAGGAAATGGAGTCAGTCTGTTTGTACATACAGGTTGATAATGAAAACGAGGTACACAGTGAAATTTTATTTAAACAGATCTATCACAAATAGAATTTGTAGGTAAATGGATGAAACTAGAAAGTATTATCCCCAATTGACAAAATCCCCATCCAAAAGACAAAAATTATATCTTCTCTCTCATATGCAGATCCTATCTTTGAATCTTTAGATTTCTGTCTATAGTAGCCATCTTGTTGCTGGGACAAAACAGGCAATCAAGGAGTTCCCACTCAATTCAGGAACAAGACAGGGGTGTCCACTCTCACCACTGCTCTTTAACATAGTTCTTGAAGTTCTAGCCCAAGCGATAAGACAGGAGAAGGGCATAAAAGGGATACAAATCAGAAAGGAAGAAATCAAACTATCCCTATTTGCAGATGATATGATACTTTATATATCAGACCCAAAGAATAGTATCAAAAACCTCTTGAAGGTGATTAATACCTTCAGCAAAGTGGCAGGATACAAAATTAACACACAAAAATCAGTAGCCTTTCTATATGCAGAAGATAAGCAGACAGAAAAAGACATCAGAGAATCTGTCCCATTTTCTATAGCCTCAAAGAAAATCAAATACCTTGGAATATCACTAACCAAGGCTATGAAGGACTTATATAAGGAAAATATTGAAAATATTGAAACACCCAAGAAGGAAATAGAGGAGGATATGAGCAGATGGAAAGATATTACATGCTCATGGTTAGGGAGAATCAATATAGTAAAAATGGCAATCCTGCCAAAGGCGATTTACAGATTCAATGTCATGCTGATAAAAATCCCAACCTCTTTCTTCACAGACATAGAAAAAATAATTTCTAAATTTACTTGTAAGGGCAAAAGACCTTGGATAGCTAAAACTATTCTAAGTAAAAAAAAACCTACTCAGGAGGTATTACCATGCCTGACTTCAAAACATACTATAAGCCATAGTAACTAAAACAACATGGTACTGGTATAAAAACAGACAGACAGATCAATGGAACAGAATTGAAGACCCAGCTTTAAATGGAAGTAACTTCAGTTATTTGGTCTTTGACAAGGGGGGCCAACAATGTATGCTGGGCCAAAGATAGCATCTTCAACAAATGGTGCTGGACGAATTGGATAAACACGTGTAAAAAAATGAAAATAGACCCACTCCTTTCACCATGCACAAAAATCAACTCCAAATGGATCAGAGACCTCAATATAAATCCTGTAACCCTGAACACCCTGGAAGAAAAAAATAGGAGGAACTCTACATGAGATAGGAGTAAGAAAAAAGTTCCTGAGCAAATCTCAAGCAGCCCAGGAAGTGCAACAATCACTAAACCAATGGGACCTGATCAGGCTCAAAAGCTTCTGTACATACAAACAAACCATACTCAGAGCCAATAGATCCCCATCAAACTGGGAGACGATTTTTTTCCAGCTATAATTCAGACAAAGGTCTAATCTCCAGATCTTAGAGAGAACTCAAAAAAACACATAATAAAATCTCAAACAGCCCCCTCACAAAATGGGGCACTGATCTCAACAGAGAATTCACAGAGGAGGAAGCACAAACGGCCTTTTCTCATCTAAGAAAGTGCTCAGCATCCTTAAGTATCAGGGAAATGCAAATCAAAACCACAATGAGATACCACCTTACTCCAGTCAGAATGGCTGAATATCTGTGAGCTAAGCTTTAGAATATAATATGAGGCCGGATGAGGTGGCTCACACACTTTGGGCCTAGCGCAGGTGTGATGGCATAGCGCCTTTGATCCTAGCACGCCTCTGCCCCCAAGAGGCAGGGGTGACAGCTGATAGCCTAATCCTGTTTGTTAATGCTAATAAGCTTTGTTCCTGCTTGCTGAGCTTCAGTAGCTTTGTTACTGCTTGCTGAGCTCTCTTTTGAGAGAGATAAGGCTATGCAGCCTTTGGGTTATATAAAGGTTGGATGTTGGAATAAAGTTTTGAGATTTGACCTGACTTAACTCCTGGCTGTGTGTGGTGTGGTTCTCCGGCCGCCGCATTCATCTCTCCCTGATGGAGCCCGTCTCCTGCTGGCCAGAGAGACTTGGGCTCCTTCTCAGGGGGCCAGGGGTTCATGCTTTACCCAACAAATGGCAATCATAAAGAAAACAAACAACAATCGTTGCTGGCAAGGATGCGGGAAAAAGGGAACCCTCGGGGATTCACTGCTGGTGGGATTGCAAACTCGTTCAACCGCTATGGAAAGCAGTGTGGAGACTCCTAGACAGAATGGACATAGAACTACAAATGGACCCAGCTATCCCTCTACTAGGCATCTACCTGTAAGATGTTAATTTTGATGCAGAAACATTTGTACAACTATTTTTATAGCAGCTCAATTCATAATAGCCAAGAATTAGAATCAACCCAAATGCCCATCCATGAAGGAGTGGACAGCGAAACTGTGGTATATTTACACGATGGAATTTTACTCAGCTGAAAGGAAAAATGACATATCCAAATTTTGAAAAAAAGGTTTGACTTTGAGCAGATCTTGCTAAGTGAACATTCAAAAGAACAGAGAGTCAAACGCCGCCTATTATCCCTCATAGGCGGCTCCTAACCAGGATAATAGTAAACTCTAAGCAAACCAGCCAGAATTGAGAGTTTGGGAAAGAGAAGTGTGTGTGTGTGTGTGTGGGGGGGGGGGGGAATCGGGTTAACTCCAAGGCTATTCACAACCCCCTACCCCATGGACTGATACAGACTGCCCACAGAGGAGGATACCCAACTGACCGGGGACAGGGAAGAGGGAAGTAGGGGAAGTGGAGACATCAACATATTATTCTCTTATTAAGTGTATCTAATTATGGATAATAAAATTTAAATAAAAGCAGCTTATGGAAGGAAAGATTTATTTCAGCTTACTGTTTCAAGGGAACATTTCATCATGGAGGGGAAAGCATGGTAAGAGCCAACAGCCAACCGGGCATCACATCCCTACAGCAGGAAGGAAGTAGTCTGATTACTGGGTTGGGAGCTGGGCTGTATTACCCTAAAGCCTACCCACAGTATTAAACCTCCTGCAGGAAGGCTCCACCTCCCAAAAGCCCCACAGCTTTCCCAAAATGCCACCAGCTAAGGACCAAGTATTCAAAACACATGAGCCTATGGTGTCATTTCATTCAAACCACCACGTTCCATTCCTGGCCCTCATAGACTCATGGCCATGTCATGATACAAAACACATCCAGTGCAATTTTAAAAGTTCCTGTTGTCTTTACCAAGTCCAATACTGTTCAAAAGTTCAAAGCACAAAATCTTTTCTGAAACTCAAGACATCATCTTAACTGTGAGATCTGTAAAATCAAAATACACATTAACATACTTCCCACACCAGCCAAAAGGGATGAATAGAGCCATAATAAGGAAAAACCAGACCAATGCAAGATTCAAAACCAGCAGGGCAAATATTAATCCCCAGAGGTCCGTGTTCAGCACCTGGGACTTGTGATGAAACTCCTCTGGGCACCAACGGGCATAAGCAACTCCACCCCTGTAGCTGTGCTGCTTGCTTCTTGACCAGCAGCTTTCCTTAGTGACTGTCCCCTAGTCCTGGCAGCATCAGCCTCCTGCGGTCTTCACTGCAACCTACAGTTCATCTTCTCAGCTGCATGCCAGCGCCCCCGCCCCCGCCCCCAGCCTGCCCCATGGCATAGTCCATTCAGGGACTATGACCCTGCTCCATACTGCCCTGCCTAAGTGGCTTCTAGGAACCATTTGGAGCTTCATGACCCTGTATTTTCTGCATTTGTCATACTTCCAAATCCAGTACCAGATGGGCGGCCCTAGCTGGAAAGCTACTATTTTTGTTTTGCTAAATGAACATGTCTCTCTCAAGCTGCTTTTTAATTATTTATGTTTATGTCCATAGATCAGTGTTGCTTTCATTCTTGGTCAGAGAAGCTTTTTGGTGTGTACTGCAGAGACTCATAAATGGTCAAAATACTGAGAATAAGGGACTGCTGAATGTTCAACCCTAAATTGGACATTGCCAAGACTCAGAGAACATCATGGAAAAGGGGGCAGAGATAATGTGAATGGAGGGAGTGGCACGGGGGAGTCCTGTGGAGTATGATCTTCCAGACATGACATGCCTGTTGCACTCATGAATTCACAGCAGCTGTGGTTACTTGCATAAACTTGTGTAAGATTGGGCCTGCCAACATTCTGTCATGGACTGGGAAGGGTCTCATATGGCTCTACCCCTCCCTGAGGAGCTTTTGGCAGTGGATGGTTGCTGGGGAAAAAATGGGACATTTTCTTCAGGGGTGTGGCCACTGGCAAGTTGCCCATGATCTGGTAAATAACTCTCCACCCATGCTCATGCAAGCAGTCCTAATTATACTAAGTGGGTCAGTTGGGGGGGGGAGGGGAGGAGGAAGAGGAGGAAGAGTAAGAGGAGGACGAAGAGTAAGAAATAATCAAAGATGAAGTGGGGCTAGTTGGGAAGAAGGGAAGGGGTTTAGGGGCTCAGTGGGAGTTGGAAGGGGATAAGAGAGGGTCATAAGGGGTGAGTATAATCAAAATATATTTTACACATATATGAAATTGTCAAGAAATATATTCAAAATCCTACTTTTTCCTATCTGCAAGCATATGGTGCTTGTTTGCAGCTGCAAGAGACCCAGGTGTGTGCACACACACACATGCATATGTATAAATAAACTGAAAGACATGGTAAATGATAGTTGTGATGGTTTGAACATATGGGTCTCATAGACTCAGGCTTGAAACTTGAGTCTCCAGAGGGTGGAGCCTGATTAGGGAAGAGGTATGTCACTGGGGACAGGTCTTAAGTCCAGCCCTAAGGAGTGTGGAGAGCAGTTTGGAGCTCTGGCTATTCATGCTTGGTGGTGTTGGTCCCCCCTCCCTCTCTCTCTCTCTCTCTCTCTCTCTCTCTCTCTCTCTCTCTCTGCTGTGCATCTATGAAAGTGAGCCAGTTTCTGCCATTGATCATGTTTCCTCTGGATTTAATAAGCCTGAAAGAAACCCTTTCCAACCAAAAGCTGCTTCTGGTCAGGAGTTTGTCCTAGCATCGTGAAGCTGACTGCAACAACAGTACACCATGCATACGTTCTCTTACTCTACTAACTTTATTGTGGACATCATTTCCTATCACTATGTAACAGGTAATATTTTAGAATTAGTTCTCATTCTTTCAGATCTTCACTCAAGACTGGCAGCTATATAGTACTGACAATGTTTAGAAATATAATTTGAGGTTTAAAACATACCATATATTTTCCTAGTACTTGTTGAAAATCTGCAGCAAGTGTACTTGAAGGAAAAAAATATTCTTGTGACATCAAAGGGTTTCTTGCAAAGAGTTCACTAACCTGGGGAAATTAATGGAAATATGGAACTTATATAGATAATTTCACTTAGAAAATAACAGAACAAATATCCATTTGAAGCAAAGCCTGGCAGAAACATGAAACATTTCTGATTTTAGGAGGCAGGGTCCTTCCTACTTTATGATGAAATATTTATGGAAGCCGTGTTTGCCCCAGGCTTGCTTGGTGCTACCTCATAGAGAGCAATCTGTACAGTGTGTGACTGCTGGGGCTGCCCCATCCAAAGAAGCTGTGGGCCCATGGTATTTTCTAAACTGCACTAGCATTTTTCTCTGAACATTCAAGATCCAATCAGAAAGCCAGGCGTGGTGGTGCATGCCTTTAGTCCCAGCACTCGGGATAGGAGGGTCAATTTGAGTTCAAGGACACCCTGAGACTACAAAGTAAATTCCAGGTCAGCCTGGGATGGAGCAAGACCCTACCTTGAAAAACAAAAAGCATAAACAAACAAAACAAAAACCCCAAAAAATAATTAAAAAAATAATGCTAACTAAATGCCACGAGCTTCTATCAAACCATAGCTATATGACTTTGAGAACTCAAAAAAGAATTTGGCAATTATTTTCACTTAATTTTCTATTTCTCAGAAACAGTGGCAAAAATTACCTGGTTAGCAGTTTTGTGTCACCTGGTTTTCAAAGAGGTTATAGAGTTGGGATGTTTTGTTGTAATAGGAGAGAGAGAGCGAGAGAAAGAGAGAGAAAGAGAGAGAGAGAGAGAGAGAGAGAGAGAGAGAGAGAGAGAGAGAGAGAGAAACAAGAGTACCAGTGTGAGGAAGGCATCTGGGGCCCTGTCTTTTACATCAACAAACCTGGAATTCCTAGATTTTTTTTCTATCATGCTGGACACCCTGATAGAAACATCCAGATTGCCAGCCCCCTGTGGTGAGATTCTTTAGTGAGGTACAATGGTGGGTCCTAATGTCTGCCTGTCCCTAAAAGGGACAGGTTGGGAAGGATGTCCAGGTCTCATGCAAAATCCTGGGACTTTTAATAAATGGGAAATAGCCAATGCAAGCCTCCAAATTACAAGGGGAAGCTTGGGTTTCTCTTTTGAAACCATGTCTCACAGAGCCCAGGCTGGTCTGGTTCTGAGGGTGGAAGTGTTTCACTAACATGGCCACTGTCACCCCATAGTTGCAACATCTAAGCTGTATTTAAATACCATCTCTTGTGTCTACATGAATACATAGACATGAGCTCCCCACCATCACTTATATCTTCTGGTAATTCTGTTAAAATAGTCCCTAGAGATAATGCCTTCATTTAAAAGTAAAATTTCTTTTCATTCAACTATCAAAGTTGATTATATACTCTAACAGAAATGTCTTTAGAATATTGGTCTCAATTTTTGTCACTCCTTTCCCTATGTACATAATTATTTGTAAATAATATATATATGCTATCAAAAAGGTACATTAAATATTAGTGTAACTTAATTGCTTCTTTAATTTTAAGAATAAAATAAATTTAAGAGCAGGTCCCAAGAGACCTGAGTGAATGGTCTTTGCAGATTTTGCTTTAGGGTTAGGGGAAGTAAGGAATCAGGAGATAGAGTAGGGATGAGGTTGAGAAATCGTTAAAGGTTGTTTAGGGCTCTGCAAAGACAGGAGATGAGTGATCTGTTTTTGGTTAGTGACATTGTTGTTACTAATGAACTATAAAAGAGAGACCTCATAACAGTGAAAATGTTTTTACCATAGAATAAAAAGTTACTTACCTCTCTAAGAAATGCATACGGTGTCACAGTATCCAAGCCATTGTCTGTAGCACATAAATAAGTGATGCCATCAATAAAAAGAGCATGGCAGACATAGCTTTGAAAAGAATGCATCTATTTATAATGTTGAAAAAATTTAGTACCTACACAAAATTCAATTTCATTTTCAAGCAGTCATAGTGGTATAAAAACTATATATGTAATTTTTTTGGAGATTGAGCCTCATTGTATAGCCCGGCTGGCCCCCAACTTGCTATGCAAGGCAGATTGGCCTTGAGCTTGTGATCTTTCTGCCTCTGCCTCCTAAGTACTAGGATTACAGGCATGTTCTCTGATACCAGACAATATAGCTAATGTCTTTTTGAGATTGCTCAGACTGGCCTGATACTTGCTAAGTAACCCAGGCTGGAACTTGAAACAATCCCCCTGGTCTCAGCCTCGCAAATGTTGGAACTATAGGTGTGCACCACCACACCCAGCTAGATGAAAGCTCTACCAGTTATTCTAATTTTATGACAGAAAGGTTAAAACAAGCCTATTCTTTTAAAAAAGCAAGGCCTGGGTTGGAGACATAGGTCAGTTAGTAGAGTGCTTGCCTTGTATGCACAAAGCCCCAAGTGTGATCCATAGCATCACATAGAACTGGATGTTTTCAGCTACATAAAACATGTGAGATCAGCTACAGCCTGAGGGGGAAAAAGGCCTATGATGGTGTGGCATCTATGCAGCTCATGCCTGTAAACACAGCACTTGGAAGTCCAAAGCATGAAGATTGTCATGTGTTTAAGGCTAACATGGACCCCATGTTCATTCAGGCAACCCTAATTAAACTCAGCAACAGAGAGAGAGAGAGAGAGAGAGAGAGAGAGAGAGAGAGAGAGAGAGAGAGAGAGAGAGATCAAAATAGAAGAGGGAATAATTGTAAAGAAGAACAGCTTCATGGAGGGAGGACGGGAAGGGGAAAAGGGAAGATAATGAGAGATTATAATCAATATACATTAAATACATGTTTAAAAATTATCAATGAAAAACTATAAAGGCCTGAAAATAACATATGCTTTCTTCACCTACCTGTTCCACTGCTAGTGTTTTCAAGATCGGCTTAGAGCACACTAATAATATTCTAAGTAAAATTTAAAGGGCAACAGCTATTATTATGGGTGTTACTACACATATTTTAGTTTTTTTTTTTTGTGTGTGGTATATGCACTTGTTATATGTCCATACAGTGCCCCTAGGAGAATATCAGGCATCTTTCCTGCTCCATTGCTGTTCTGCCTGGGCTTTTTTTTTTCTCCCTGAGCTAAGGTCTGACTCTAGCCCAGACTGAACTGGAATTCACTATGTAGTCTCAGGGTGGCCTCAAACCCATAGTGATCCTCCTACCTCTGCCTCCTGAGTGATAGGACTGAAGGTATGTGCCACCCTGCCTGGCCTGCTTGGTCTATTTTTGAGCCAGAGTCTCTTACTGATTCTAGAGCTTGCTGTTTTTTTTTCACAGGCTCCAACAATTCTTGGACCTTTGCTTCCCAATGAGGCTGGGGTTACAGGAATATGTGGGATCTAGAGATTCATACTCTGGTGGTTTTAGGCCCTCTCAGTGCCCCCCATGCTTGTGCAGGAAGTACATGTAACCACTAAGTAATTGTTCCAGCCCTTTATATAGTTTTTAAAAAAATAATGAATTGCAGTAGATATACCAAAAATATGGAGATCACCTAGTGAAGATGCTGCAGATACACCGAGACCCTTTGCGTGCCCTTCTTCACTACCATTCATCTCCCTCCCTCTGCACAGGAACCACTGTCCTGAATTTGGTGTTTATTAGTGCCATTCATGATCTTACTCTTAAATATTTAAATATGTTTTATTGTTTTATTTATTTGAGAGGGTGGGGGGAGAGAAAAAGAATGAATGGGCATACCAGGGCCTCCAGCCACTGCAAATGAACTCCAGACCCATGTGCCGCCTTGTGCACCTGGCTTTATGTGGATACTGGGGAATTAAACCCTGGTCCGTAGGCTTTGCAGTCAAGTGCCTTAACCTCTGAGCCATTTCTCCAGCCCACATAGTTTTATTCTTATACACACATGAGTTCTTCCTTCGGTGGGTTCAGTTAACAGTATGTGCAACTAGTATTTTCCCCTCATTTAATACTGGAATTATTGGCTGGTAATGATTAAAAGTCGACTGGTATCAGAATATGCCTTACCTTCCTACTTGAATTATGATCCTAGGTTCAGCCTTGAGAAGCACAAGTCTCAGAACTTTTGCTGCTGCTTCCTTGAAAAAGAAATAGCACTTAGATTGTGGTGTCTTTTCAGTATGCTCCTCCTAAATTTACCAATATTATGAATATTTTATTAATGAAGAACATGGGCATGATTCATGTGTTATAAGAGATGAGAAGTCCTAAAGTATTTGTATTCATTTAGAGGAAAATATTAAAACTATGTAAATATGTATATAGATTATGTACACATATGTAAATGTACAAATACATGTTGTACCACATAATTTTTTTTCTGTGCACATGTAAGTATGTGTGATGTGTGTGCAGATATGCATGTGTCTGCATGTGTGTGTGTGTGTGTGTGTGTGTGTGTGTGTGTGTGTGTGTGTGTGTGTGTGTAGGCCAGAGGAGAACTTAGGGCGCCTGTTTTTATTGCTTATCTGCATACTTCCTTGACCCAGAGCTGTCATTTTCAAAGGTCAGCGAGCCCTTGTGATTCTCGTCTCTGCTCTCTGTGGACGGGAGTTACGGACATGTGTGGCCAAGTCCATTGTTGCCACCATGTTTGAGTTGCTGGCGCAAAGCACCCGACCAAAAGTTGCTTGTGGGAGGAAAGGGTTTATCTTGGTTTACAGACTTGAGGGGAAACTTCATGACAGGCAGGGAAAAACTTGGCATGAGCAGAGGCTGGATATCACCTCCTGGCCAACATCAGATGGACACCAGCAGCTGGAGAGTGGGCCAACTAATACTGGCAAACTGAGGGTTAAGAAACCTCAAGGTCCACCCCCAGTGACACACCTCCTCAAACAAAGCTCCACCTCCCAAATTACTATCAGCTTGGAATTAAGCATTCAAAATATACCACTTTAAGGAACACTTAATTCAAACCACCGCATCCATCTCCTTATTGGCTGCTGAGTTGAACCAGGCAGTCTTAGGCTCTCCCAGGCCCTCATGCTTAAGCAGCAAGTGTGCATAACAGCTGGGCCATCTCCCCAGCCCATTAATCATACATATATTTGGTTTTTCAAGGTAGGATCTTACTCTAGCTCAGGCTGACCTGGAATCCACTATGTAGTCTCAGGGTAGCCTTGAAATCACAGCGATCCTCCTGCCTTGGCCTCCCAAGTGCCACCACATCCAGCTCAATAATCATATTTTTATAGTCAAATCACATATATGGCATCAAGTCTGCAAAGCACTAGTTGATCAAATATCTTTTCAGTGACCATTAGGCAATAAAAGTATAAATGAAATATTCCTGGATTAAAGATACTCTTCTCCTATTCTGTAAATACCTTCAGTATCGTTTTATTCATTATTGTTCACTTATCTCTTCTTAATGATAAATATTTGCCAAGAACTCTTATGTTTATCTCTTCCCTTTAAGGATCATTCTTTTGGGAAAATGACTCAGAACAGTATGCCTGTGTAAAAAGTGCTGATCATAGCATTGAAGATAACGTGGTCAGTCATAAACACCTTCAGAACCACCACAGTTTTGTTGAAGACAACAGGCAGGCTTAGTGTGTTTCCATTTGGGAACAGAATGCATGTGTGCTCTGGATCAGCAGATTCCAGCAGGTCACATCCCTAAATCCCTTTCTTTAACAAATATTTAAGGATCATTCAAATCCAAAAGTCCCTTGCCCCTTTCTCATGCAATGTTCAACTGTTCAGGTATTACTGGTTTTACCCTGTTCAATTAAAAAAAAATGGAGAGATTGCTCAGTGGTTAAGGCACTTGTCTGCAAAGCCTAATGACCTGGGTTTGATTCCCTAGTACCCACGTAAAGCCAGATGCACAAAGTGGCACAAGAATCTGGAGTTCCTTTGCAGGGACCAGGGGCCCTGGCTTTTCCATTCTCTCTTTGCTTGCAAATAATAAATAAATAAATAAATAAATAAATAAATAAATAAATAAATAAATAAATAAATAAAATATCAATGAGTGGGGCTGGAGAAATGGCTTAGCAGTTAAGGCATTTGCCTGAAAAGCAGAAGGACCTGAGTTCAATTCCCACGTAAAGCCAGATGTACAAGGTAGTGCATGTGCCTGGAGTTCACTTGCAGTGGTTGGAGGCCCTGGTGTGGCCATTCTCTCTGTGTGTGCCTCTTTCTCTTTTTGCTCTCGCTCAAATAAATAAATAAATAAAATATTTTAAAAAATCAATAAGTGCCATGAGCAGAAGCTACAGACACAGAACATCAGAACAGCGGCGATGGCAGATGCAGTGGATCGGTTTTTTCTCCTTCTCTCAGGCTCTGCTATAGATGCAGTAAGCCCCACTCTTGGGTAAGTCCAAGAGTACATCTCCTTTTCCTCAGGCTCTCTTCCTCGAAGCATCGTGTCTACTCTTGAATAAATTACTCCAAAGGTCCCAGGGTTGTGGCCCCCTCCTCCAGTTAGGTATTCTCCCTGAGTTTCCCCAATCCTATTCTTCCCTTTAGTGTTTAATGCAACTGAGGGAAAAAAACTGAGAAAACTCCTATGGACAATTACATTCAGCATCCTACATATTCAACCAGCTGCTAATGCCTGAGGGCATTTTACATTTTCTTCACATTTGCACCTCCTTCCACCTGTATCATTATTGCCTTAGCTCAGGCCCTTGACTCTCATGTTAAAAACTATAAAATGTTTTCTTCATTGGTGTCTTGTCTTCCTTCCAATCTACCTTTCATATTATAACCAGACCAACTTTGCCTTCATGTTCATTTGTACATCTTCAATTGAGCCTCAGTTTCTCTAGGATGAACACACATGTGCTCACACACTCTTTCATCGTCTCCTGCCCACATTTCTGTCTTCATCTCTAGTCCGTACACACTGTGACCCTGTGTTCTAGCCACACTGAGGTTCTTGGGAATTTCCATATATTATGCAGTTTCCTCTGCATGGAGTTCTCATTCCTCTTCCTGTGTTAGGCCAGATTAGGAGCAGTTCTTATAAGGTGTGTAAGTCGAAGAGCTCCCTGATCTTGTCAGTGTTAAAGTAGACAGGTACCTTCAGGGACAGACTCCTGTGTTAATGCACCTTCAAAACAGCTTTTCCTTTATTTTCATCTAAAACTTTATGGTACAAGCTGAGCATGTCCAGAATATTTCTGCTTAATCTTTTACATATAAATTTCCATGACTTTGAGCTAAGCATGTGCAAAAGTGTGCCTACTATTTTTGTTATCGTTGTTACTATTATTTGCTGTGTGTATGTACGAGCACATGCATACCCCTGTGCATGTGTGAAGGTCATAGGACACCCCCAGGGTGTTGGTCTTCTCCTTCCACCTTGTTAGAGGCAAGGTCTCTTCTTGTTTTGCTGCTGGGAAGGCCAGGCTAGCTGGTGGGTGATGTTTGGGATTCTCCTGACTCCTCTCCCATTTCCATGGGCATATTGGGATTGAAGATCCTTGTATAACTTTGAGGCTGCTTTTATGCATGTGCCAGAGGTTGGCAGGCAAGCACCTTTAGCTATCACCCCAGCCCAAGTTTTCACTCTCTTTTCTAAAAATTTGATCTCAACTGAGCATGCTTAAAAATTGGCCCACTGCTTTTGAACATGCATAGGCCCCCTAAATACATTATGCTTTCTTTCTTTCTTTCTTTCTTTTTTTTTTTTGAGGTAGGGTCTCGCTCTAGTCCAGGCTGACCTGGAATTCACTATGTAGTCTCAGGGTGGCCTTGAACTCATGGCGAACGTCCTACCTCTGCCTCCTGAGTGCTGGGATTAAAGGCGTGCACCACCACACCCGGCTCATCATGCTTTCTTGCTTTGGTGAGAGCACTCCTTTGGAAATAAGAATGCTGGTCCTCGCCTGGCCTGTTGCAGGTCATTCTTTGATGTCTGCAGGAGGATGCCCATTGCATTCCCTTACAATCTGTGGCCTGATTTACTTCTCTGTGACCAGCAGGGAGCACCATCCTCAGCGCTACAGGAGCACCACAGTCCACTTCCAGCGGAACACTTTCAACTCTAGGACAATAGTGAAGGAGACACAGGAGGCAGCTCTTTCTAGGCAGTCAGTCAGGGACAAAGGCCCAAGAACAAGGAGATGCCACCTTACCTGCCCTGGCAGGACTAGAACCTGTATCTGATCTAATCTCACCACGATGGCTGCAAGCAATTCCTTAGTAACTTCCTCAGCTCAGCTCAGCACATCTGGGTGGGCTGGCCCCTCATGAGTCAGCCCTTGAGTCCACCAACCAGTCAGGTCTCTCCTTTACACACCTGAGTCTGGAGGCAAGGCTCATTCTTTTTCTTCTTCTTCTTCTTCTTCTTCTTCTTCTTCTTCTTCTTCTTCTTCTTCTTCTTCTTCTTCTTCTTCTTTTTCTTCTTCTTCTTCTTTGCTTATTTAAAAATATTTTACTTATTCATTTTCAGAGAGAGAGAGAGAGAGAGAGAGAGAGAGAGAGAGAGAGAGAGAGAGAGAGAGAGAGAGAGAGAGACCAGGGCTACCACCTTGTGGGTCTGGTTTATGTCCTGGGGAATTGAACCCAGGGTCTTAGGCACTGGAGGCAAGTGCCTTAACAGCTGAGCCATCTCTCCAGTCCCTTTCTTATTTTTTTGAGGTAGGGTCTCTCTAGAGCCCAGCCTGACCTGGAATTCACTATGCAGTCTCAGGCTGGCCTCCAACTCATGGCGATCCTTCTACCTCTACCTTCCTTTGGAGTGCTGGGATTAAAGGTGTAAGTCACACCAAGCCTGGCTCATTCTAATTGGATGTGGAACCCATATAAATGAGTCTGGCTCTCTTGGCTATTAATTCTCCAGGCCCTTGAGTCTCCTGGTCTTTGCTTAGGTAAGCAGTCCCCTTCCCAGCCGGGGAAGGGGGGATTTCTTCTTGTCCAGGCACCTTCTTGACTTGTTTTTGGGTGTTTTCCTGACCTCCTGTATGAAGGTGAAGGGCCCAGGCTCTCATGCTTTGCTCCGTGTGCACATGCGCTGCTTCTTAATCTTTTGGCCTCACTCTCATGTTTTGCCCTCTCTCTCTCTCTCTTTCTCCAGAGACTTCTTTCCTGGAGATTTGCCCATCTTTCCCCTACACATTCCGCATACACAATTATTTGTGTACCTATGTGTGTGTTTGTCTCCCCTCTCCCTTTACGTCCCATCTGGGCAAGGAGAATTCCCTTCTGGCTTGAGTTTTTTTTTTTTTTTTTTCCAATTCTTTGTTCAATAAGATAGGCGCTCAAAAGTTGGGGTTCCCAGGCCTGGAATCTCCTGCTTAATCTCTCCCTGAACCCCAAATCCTGCATCCACAGTATGACCCTAAGGTCCAGGGACACCACACGACTGCACCTGGCAAGTTTTAGGGGTGGGAAGTGTTGGGAACTGAACCCAGGGCTTCACATATGCTCGGCAAGATCTCTGCCGTGGAGCTACACCCCAAACTCCCACTTTTTGAGACCAGGTAGTCATGACCTACAAATCATGGTCCTCCTGCCTCCGTCTCCCAAATGCTGGGTTTGGAGAGCAGATCCAGATGCGGGGCTTACCAGCTGCAGCACAGCTGGCCAGGGCCTCACAGGACCTGTCTCGTCTGGCCTCTGGGCAGGCGCGCTGGGGGACAGGTGCCCTCAATGTCGGACTCCGGATGTGTGTGGCTCTCTAAGTGGCCGCCCCGCCGCACGGAGGAGCAGGTACCTGGTAGGAGCCGCCGGCCAAGGCCAGCTCGGTCAGGACCGCCCGGCCGCTGGCCACGCAGCTGTAGGTGATCCTCATGGCGGGCGGCCGCGAAGGCAGGTCCGGCGACGCCAACGGCCCGCGCAGCCCGGCGGCCACGGCGCAGGCGCGAGGGAGACGCGGGGCGCCGGGCCGGGGAAGGAAGCGCGGCTCTGCTGCCTCGACCTCCGCGAGAGCGCTCGTTCTCAGCGGTTTACTTTTCCGGAGTCCACGGCTGACATTCCGCGCCCAGGTCCTCGTGGAGCCGTCCCGCTTCCAGCAGAGCGCATGCGCGCAGCCTGGTGCTGGGGTGGGGGCGGGGGAGTCCTCGAGGGCGAAGGAAAGAGGGCGTCCAGGCACAGGGAAGGGCGCCGGGTGGGTTTGGGGAATGGACGTGCCGGGACGGAAGAGACCCAGGAGAGTCCTCGAAGGGCCCCGAGTCCGGTGTTCTAAAACAGCCTCTGCTCTGGCTCTTGTGAGGCGTAGCATACTGGAGCTCGGCAGGACTTAATGAATTATTGGTGTGTGTTTGCATCTGATGCCTGTGTGGGTAGGGACCTGCACCCAAGGTCAAAGGACAGCCTTGGGGTGCCGGTCCTCTCCTTCAGCCTGGTTTGGGAAGGCCAGACTAGCTGGTGGGCTTGGCCCCCGCCCCCACCCCGTTGCTGTAGGCATTTTGGAATTATACTTGCATGCACCACTTGGCATCTGCTTTTATGCTTTTATGTGGTTCTGGGGATTTGAACTCTGGTTGGCCAGTTTGCAGAGCAAGCCGACCTTTGACTGGGCCTTCTCCGCTTGCTCACATGCATGGATCTTTGTGTACTTCCTTCAGGGTGGAATCACTTCCTCTGACCAGAGGGCTCCAATTCCACCACCTCTAGTTCCTCTCCTACATCTCCTGACCCTGGTGTCAGTCAGAGACCTTTCCTCGCTTCCATTTAGAACACACCTTAAGCCTCATCTGCACCCTCCTGATCTCCACTATCATTGCTCTAGCGCAAAACTATTGGCTCTTCTTATCATTGCCTTCTCAGATTACAGCATATCCCACCCCTCCTCTGGCATGGACCAAATACTTCAGCCTCCATTAAGGCAGGAAAGAGACAGCTCCAATACTCTCCTAGGAGGATACCCTGTGGCCCTGGCTGAGTGTACAACAAAACTCTTGCCGTTTTATTGACCTCATGAACATCACGAATTCCCTCAGGTTAGAGTGCCCACGCAGACCTGTGGCTGTAGGATTCTGCTCCTGGCCCAGTCTCCTTTGTGCTTCCAAACATACCCTGCTCAGAATAGCATCTTGGGGAAGAGGTTTCTCTCAGTCTGCAATGTGGCGACCAGAAGCCAGCAACCGAGCGGCCACCCGTTTTACAGGATCAATCACAGTGTCTAACATGGTATGTTCACTCAGCTGACTCATTTTCTGTACATTGAGTCATACTTCTCAGTACTGTGAGGGAGGTCCAGTCAAAAGCAGAGGATTGTTTCCATGCAGCTAGGACAAGGATCTGGTTGAATGCCTGGTCTGTGAAAACACCACTGATTGGCTCTTCATGACATCTACAAACATTTTATCTTCTATGAAAATATGATGCTTTACAAGGCAATCATTCCTGCCCCGTACATTCTGTACGTTCTGGCCCCCCCGCTCTTTGACATGGTCCATACCAGCATGGGAAAATGAACCAAAAGAAAGACAGGTGCACATGACTTTAACCATGCTTTCCATGACCTACCTATGGACTTAATGCTCACCTCTGTCTGCTATGAATTGGACTGGAATTCGTGTCTTGGCTTATTTACCCCCTGCTGTCCTAGCCAGTGCCTGTCATTAGCAGTATCTGATCTAAAAGGGAAGTCACACTCATGTCACTTTTGGCTGGTGTGGTAGCTTGAATATATAATACATGCTTTTGGCTCATGTGTTTGAATACTTAATTCTCAGCTGTTCAACTTGTTTTCCTAACCAAAAAGCCTTATAAACCCCTAAACCTTAGCCATCCAAGGTTAGACTCTTGGGGGTCCCTCCCATTCCCTTTAAATTCTAATTTCTCTTTTTGTTTAGTAAACTTCCTTTCTTTGCTTAATAAACTTGCCTTTTTTTCTCCTTAAATAAACTTTTTTCCTCAAAAACTTACCCTTAGTTGTTTGTGAATTTCATTCTTGGAGTTTGTGACAATAAGCTCAGAGTAGCTTTAGTGACCATTGATGGCCTGGTCTCTAGACCCTGAATTAAGCACTTCTAAGAGTCAAGGAAGACTCTGCCACTCTCAAAGACCCCCAGTAGAATGACCTTTGTTATCTCATATCTTGGGGGTTGTCATGGTTTGATCCAGGTGTCCCCCACAAACAATTGAATGTGTTCTGATAGATCGATCCTCAGCTGATGGCAGTTTGGGTTTTACAACCTCGATGAAGCTGTGTTGTTGGGGGTGGGCTTATGGGGGTTATAAGCCAGCTTCCCCTTGCCAGTATTTGGCACACCTTCCTGCCGCTGTTTGCAGTGCTGTGGCAGAG
>PVHP010009881.1:0-29306 GCA_004024765.1 Zapus hudsonius | reverse complement strand
AGAAGCTGGTCAGCAACAGTTTTGGTACCAGGATGTGGGGTCATCTGTTGCTGCTAGAACCCTGATCTTGTGGCTTTGGTCTTCTGGAAGTGATCTACAGGAGGAATGTGGAAGGATTTGAAATCTTGGCCTAAGAGATGCCTCACAGTGTTGTGAGTACAGTTTCATGGATCATTCTGGTCAGAGCTGAAAGACCTGAATGTAATGAGAACTATGGACTGTGAGGTTTGGCTTATGAGGGTGAGAAAGAACTTTGTCAGGATTGTGCCAGAAGCAGTTTGCATGAGAGGCTTGCTGCATGCTGCCTGCCTGTGTCCTGGAAACCTGTGCAGGGTTGTTTTATGTAAAGA
Source organism: Zapus hudsonius (assembly GCA_004024765.1). NCBI lineage: Eukaryota > Metazoa > Chordata > Mammalia > Rodentia > Dipodidae > Zapus > Zapus hudsonius. Next base: position 28,956 of record PVHP010009881.1, on the reverse strand, counting down.
TGGACTGGTGTGAGCAGATGGAGTTGGCACAGAAAGAAGATCTTTGGGTCGAAACTGCTGCCTGTTCACCTGCAATTGTTTGAGAGATGACAACCACTGAGATTGGGCCAGCTGGTCTGCATTGGAACAACAGGAAGAATGTGGACTCTTTGAAGTAAAGGGCCTGAATGCTTTGTTCCCCCCTGGATTAACAAGTTGATAGCCACCTGGTTCTGTGGAGTATGGCAAATGGAAGAAGAGAGGGTCGTTGGATTTGCAACACAGTTTTGTTTTTGAAAAATGGCCAACGGCATGTGAAGCAGGTGTGCTAGGTTGCCTGCATGGAGCCTGATGGACAGCAAATTGTTTCATACTAATTATGGAATACTCTGTCCTTTTCCCCACTTATTTGAAATGGCACTATTACCAATGACTATTAAGTTGATTTATATGCCTATTTCTTTCCTAACATCACAATGACTCAGTGATTGTAACCCAAATTGTGTTAAATGGAACACATTGGAGAGAAAACGTGTAATATTGAGCCTTTCCAGCTAAAAAAATGGGTTGCTTTCTATTCTAGTCTTCATATTGCCTTCCTTATAAAAATACTACAAGTCTTTTTATCTGTGCTTAACAGATTTTTATCATGTTCATTCTGGGTATTTTGGCTGCTCTTATTAATGGAATTTTTTTCAATTATTTTTTTCAAAAGTAGATTATGTGTGTGACTGTATTCAAAGTGATTTACTCTAGCATGTAAGAAATCTCTTGGACAAAATTAATTAATTATTTAAAAAACTTTTTATTGATCGCTTTCATAATTATAGACAACAAACCCTTTTCCTCCTATTATATGTAGGTTTTGTCAGGCACTGTGAAGTCATTAATATCAAGGTCATTTTGTGTCTGGAAGTTTGCATTGTAGGCAGTCCTACCCTTCCTCTGGCTCTTACAATCTTTCTGCCACCTCTTCCACAATAGATCCTGAGCCTTGGGAAGTGTGATAGAGATGTCCCAGTGCTGAACACTCCACTGTCATTTCTTCTCAGCACTATGCTGTCTTTTGAGTTATCCTGGTGGTCACTGGCATCTGAAAAGAGAAGCTTCTCAAGCCAAAAGTGAGAGTAGCATTATTGTATGTGTATGGTCATTTAAAAATTCTTAGAAGGCAATTTGGTGAACATAATATATGTATTTAGCCAGGTAGCAGCAGACATTACTCCCCTAGGGCTCATAACCTCCCCCTCCATAGGTTTTTGACTAGGTCTTCAGTACTAGGCATGTATTCCCTCCTATGGAGCAGGCCTCCAGTCCAATTAGAGAGCAGTTGGTTTCCCCCACAATAGACATGCCACTATTGCCCCAGTTGGCACATTTGGTCTGGCTGACCAGTCTTAAGGCTTGCAAGGTCCACTGCTGTTCACCACTGTTGATAACTTTTCTCTCCCATAGGGCTGTGTGCAGCATAGCTTTTCCAGCTTTCTGTCAGCTGGCTAACAGGGAGGCTTCCAGCTAAGCTTCAGCTGGATTTCTCAGTTACCTGAAGCCCAAGTGTAACAGCAAAGTTAGGACCTGAAGCTTCACTTCACTGCACTTCCCCCAGTGTTCTTATCTTAGCACGCCAAAGAATTGGTCAAGCTTAGATAGAGAGCATTTTCTTTACCACACACATTTATTTTAAATTGGAATAAGTTCAGAGGATTCGGGAATGGGACAGGGAAAGTATCCCACCAGTATGTGGTCTGAGAGGTTCACAAAACATCATCAAACCTGCACAGAATCAACAAAACGTGAGGAAATAAATATATTTAATAACCAATATTAAATAAATCTTCCTTCCTTCCCCCTCTCTCCGATCTTTCCAGAAGCAAGATGGGGGGGGGGGAAAGGAGGGGCTTGGACTCACCACCTGGTCATGTGCCTCCAGCCCCAGCAGTTTGGAACAAAAGCACATGTTCTGAACTTGAGCTTGGGATTTTAAAGTTTTTGCTGGAGGAGAGACAAAGCTCCAACCAGGGAGGAGTTTTGGCAATGTGATATGAGGTCACTGTCAGAGACTATACCCTGTCTGCCTCTGGGGGAGGGTCTTTCTCCTAGTCTCTCACACAAGCATATGTGGTCTTCAGCAATAGGGTCTTACCATTTCATTCTGGTGGGCAACCCAGACCCTTGGCAATGGCCTATACTGTTTTGGGGGCTTTGAGAACCTCCCTGGCCAACCATTTGCTAGAAAGTATTCCATCTCTGGCACTGAAAATTTTCTAGCAACAATCTATGACTACTAGGTGTGCCATATCCAAAGAAGTAGGTTTCCATATGGCTTCTTCTAAACCTCTTAAATTTTGACTAACCCTGCTCCCATACCTCCTTTACTCAATCCCTTCCCTATTTAATTTATTTTGTGTATAATCTCTATTCTGACATCTTGCGGTTTCCTAAGGCCAGGATCTTCCCTTAGAGCACATAGTGCTTTGTTCAATGTGAACATGACACATGGCTATCGTTGACTGTCACATTAGGCTGCTCCACTCCACCCAGCCACCAGTGAGGCGGCTCAGGTAACAGTGAGTGATGTGGAAGCTGGGTAATGATTCAAGGATGTATGATGTGGACGTGGAAACTGAAGGGACCTTAGTGTCAGGCAGACCTGGGTTTGCATCCTGACTTTGCTACTTTCTAGTTGTACAACCTTGACATCTCTAAACTTCAATCTGTTCGTTAGGGTCATTTCTGAACCTAGTTTATAAAATGCGCTACCATGTATAGAGCATGAAGCATACTGTCACTGGCTCCTGTAGTCTGCTCTAGTCACGTGACTTCCCACTGTTTTGTAACCATATCTATCCAATGAAATGCACTCTTAAGAAAGCCTGGCCTGACCTAAGTGAAGTGCCTTCATATGTTCAGTGAACATAGTTATCATCCAATGTCCTTAAAGTTTTTTCTTTCTTTCTTTTTTTTTTAATTTGCCAGCTTCTCAGCCACTCAGATTTTTTCTTTTAGGAAATGTGTTATAGGTCAATCTCTTCTCTTAGTAAATTTCCTGTGCATAGAGGCCAAGGATTCTGATCTTTTTATCTCAAGACATCGCATAATGCTGGATACAATTTAGGTGGTTGCATTTCATATAAGGAAGTATAGTCATTTATTAAACCTTCTCCTCCTAACTGCACTTTTAATAAATAATACAGAAGAGGTTGAATTCTCATCTTTGTTGGAAGTATAGTCAAATTTAAGAGCCGGGCAAGCATTGCAGGCCACCATCCAGTGCTTACTCCATCAGAGCCAGCAGAGGGAGCCCTGAGCACAGCTTTGAAGGAAAAAAGCAAGCCAGAGCTGTGCTGGGGAAGAATCACAAAGACATTGAGGCTTTCACAGAGGAATGCAAATGAGATCGGGGAGGAAGGTCACTCCTCATTTTCATTCTTCTCTGCTGTATTCTCTTCTGGTACTCATTCAGGATTAGACAGGCCTGTTCTCTTGTCCCCAGTTTACCACAGCTCTTCCCTTTCCTTTGGTCAGTCACACCCGAAGGTCTACACATGCTCTCTTTCTCTGCTTCTCTTTTGATGAGACTGGTTATTTGGCTCACATTCAGGAGTCTAATGTGGTTCTGGAAGGACACACAGGAATCCAGAAGCCCTGATTCACTAGAGCGGACTTTGACCCAAGTCATTCATGGGACCTGAAGGGTGGGCGGGAGGGATGAGGCTGTTTCTTCTATGTGCTAGGAATGAGAGAAACTAAGATGAATGGGGCATGTAGGTGTGGGGCTTCAGGCCAGGGGAGGGAGTGCACCTCCTGTGTTGTCTTACAGAAGGAGCTCTATGGTACGTGTCCCCTTTCTTTGTTTCTGTGTAATGCTGGGATCTTAGCTAGAAGTATGTGAGGATAAGCTTTGTTAGCAGATAAATGTGTGGAAACTACTGAGGGGGGTTTTCAATTGTGGCAATTCTTAGATCCTTGACTGGGTGAATTAATATATGGCTGTGACTCCAATAGAGACGGACATGATGCGTGTTTCCCAACCTTATGGCATTGAACATTTTAAGTAGATGGTGGATTGTAGGAAGAGGGTTCTACGAATTGTATTTTGGAAAGTGCTGAAATAGATTTGTCCATGAAATAAAGCTATGAAGTACTTTCAAAAGAGCAATATTCAGCCAGGAGTGGTGGCACACACCTTTAATCCCAGCACTTGGGAGGTAGAGGTAGGAGGATTGCTGTGAGTTCAAGGCCAGCCAGGGGCTACAGAATGAGTTCCATGTCAGCCTTGGCTAGAGTGAGACACTGTCTTAGAAAAAACTAGTCTTTTGACTTATCTGAGACCATTTTATGCTAATTATAAGTTGGAAACTTTTGAATATACAATTTTCCTCACATTCTTCTTAATTCCTCTTTCATTTTAAGTCTCACTTTGTTTAGATGTCTCCAATAATTCGCCAGGCTGCAATACTTGTTTGTTCTCATTGGTTTCAGCCATTCACTAACTCATTGTTAACAAATTTGTTGAATTCCAAAGTTCATAAATTGATAGATTGAAAAAAATAGAACACATTTCTCTGCAGAAATATTGTAGCTGAGTCAAGGTACATTTGCAATAAAAATAGTAGAAAATAATCTCAAGTAATTAACATGAATCAGTAACTCTAGTGATTAAACAAAACAGGGAATCAATGAGACTGAATTAGTTTTCTTTCATTACCTCGGGGCTGGTGTTTAAGGAAGAGCAAGTTAATTAAAGCAGGATGAGGAGGTGTTAGAAATTGGTGCACATTCTTTTTTTAAAATTAAATTAATTTTTAATTTTTTTAAAAAAGATTATACTCTTATATCCCTTTTCCCTGCTCCCATTCCACTGAAGGCTCTCCTCAGTGGAGTTACTGGTATTCACTGTGGGCTCATGAAGGCCTCAGTCAGTCTCTGTGTGGAGGGGACCATGCCTTGGGTCGGTGCACATTCTGAGAAGGCCATATAGGGAAGTTTCCCAGAAGACATAGGCTCTGCTATGTCTTTATTACTTCATAATACTTTGCTCTCCACTTCCGTGAAGCTGTTGTTTTGATGCTTACTTGTGCTTTTGTTTTTAGTTATTATTTGGATTACTTTTGGCTTATAAAATTGTGGGAGAAGGTCAGAAAAAAATGACAAGAGGGGCTGGAGAGATGACTCAGTGCTTAAGGTGCTTGCCTGCAAAGCCTTATGACCTGGGTTCAATTCCCCAGTACCCATGTAAAGCCAGATGCACAAAGTGTCACATGCATCTGGAGTTTGTTTTTAGTGGCTAGAGGCCCTGGTATGCCTATTCTCTCTCCCTTTCTCTCTCTCCTGTCTCTCTCTCTCTGCTTGCAAATAAAAAAATGACAAGATGACGAGAGGACCAGAAAATTTCCCTTCCATAAGAGCAATTAAAAATCTGGCAGTTTTCAGAGCTCTAGATAGTAACCAATGGCTTGCAGGAACTCAGGGGTTGTTTATTTAGGAAAAAAGGCTGCGTCTCAGTATGAGCATTGACCACCGTGGCATTCTGACTTGCTCCAATCCCTCCCACCACTTGCCAGCCAGGCAGAAGTCTTATGAAAGCCATAGTCCATGCTCCAGGGAAGCCTGGCACCCACCAGACAGCAAAGAGTAGATCAGGAGTGCTTTCAAACTCTTTCTCGTTGGGTACAGTGTTGCATATTGTTTTTTTAAAATCAATTAATTAATTTAGTTTACATAGGTTATAGTTTTATATCCCTTCTCTGCCATTCACATTTTTCTGAGGACCCTCCTCAGTAGGGTCACTGATGTTCCCTGTGGGATAATTAGGGCCTCTGTCAGTCTCTGGGGAGAGCTCTGTGTCAGGATAAACTCATAGAGATCCATGCCTTGCTGGAGGAGGTGTGTTGCAGGAGTGGTTTGGTAGCCCTACCTTGCCAGTGTTAGATTGACTCACTGCCTTGCTGTGGTGTTCTACCTGCTGTGGCAGAGGTGATGTCCAGCCTCTGCTCATACCATGCTGTCCCCTGTTATCATGAATCTTCCCCTAGAGACTGTAAACCAAAATGAACTACTTTCTTCCCATCAGCTGCTTTTGGTTGGGTACTTTGTTCCTGCAACAAGAAGGTAACTATAACAGAAAATTGGTACCATTTGAGTGGGGTTGTTACTACCAGAAACCTGACGCTGGCTTTTGACCCTTTTGCACTGATTTTTAGGAGGAATGTGGAAGAAATTGAGAGCTTAATTTAACAGATGCCTTGCAGTGCTCTAAGAAGAACTTGATAGATCATTCTGGTCAGTTTGTAAGACCTAAATGTAGAAAGAACTGCGCAGGCTTGGCTTATGAGGGGAAGAAAATACTTTGTCCAGACTGGGCTAGAAGCAGTTTGTGTTGTGAGAACTTGAGCAGGGCTGAATTGGGAAGAAATGGGCTGGTGTGAACAAATGGATATAGCACAGAAAGTAATGAAAATTAGGACTGGAGACCACAGCTACTTCAACTGCAAGTGTTTAAGAGATTAGCAGCATTGAGAATGGTCCAGCTGTTCTGCATTGTGATAGCAGAAAGAATGCTGAAATGTTTCTAGGGGGCCAGAATGCTGAAGAAGTTTTCTGCTCTTCAAAGCTGGCTTTATTCCTCCCAGAATTAACAAATTTGGTAGCCTACCTGGTACTATAGGAGTATAACAGGTACAGGAAAGAAAGGATCACTGGATTTGCTATATGGTTTGTTTTTTTGGAAATGGCCACTGAGCAATGTGAGGCAGGCTTATTTGAGTTCTTGGGTGGGGGCTTGATGGAGCCATGACATGGTTTCAGTGGAGACCCTAGGATTTTATTGAGATACCACAACTGTGGGATGACTGCCAAGGAGAACTGCTGGATGAAGTGTTCCCTGGGCTGTGAGCAGCCCAAGCTGGAGGGGGGGGGGAATTGGAAACTTAGAGACTTCATCACTGGTTACAGATGTCAGACTTGGAGCTATAGGATTTAATGTTTTCCCTGTTTGTTTTAGATCTTTCATTGTTTCAATCTTTCTTACAATGCCAGCTTTTGTAGTGTAAATGTTTATTCTGTGTCATTATGCATTTTTTTGGTTTTACAGCTCACAGTTAAAAGGCCTTGGACTATGAGGATGTTTGAATAATGTTGGGATTGATAAAAATTATGGGAACTTTTAAAGTTGGACTGAATGCATTGTGTTTTACATCATGGATGGTCATCAGTTTATGGGAACCATGGGTAGAATGTGGTGATTTGAATCAGGTGTCCCTCATAAACTTATGTGTTCTGAATGCTTGGTTCCCAGCTCATAGCAATTTTGGAAGTGGAGCCTTGCTGGAGGAGGTATGTTGCAGGGGGTGGACCTTGGGGTTTATTGACCCTACTTTGCCAGTGTTAGTTTGGCTCACTCTATTGCTGTGGTATTTCCGCTGCTGTGGCAGAGGTGATGTTTAGCCTCTGCTCATGTTATTCTGACTTCTGCCATCATGAAGTTTCCTCTCGAGACTGTAAGCCCAAGTAAGCAGCTTTCCTTCCACCAGCTCATTTTGATTGGGTGCTTTGTCCTAGCAACAGGAAGATAAGTACAACACTTGGTACTAGAGAATTAAACCTTGGCCACTAGGCTTTGTAAGCAAGGACCTTTAACTACTGAGCCATCTCTCCAGCCTGGATTACAGCATTTTTACTAGGAATTAGACTCAGTGGGAAGTGGAAATCAATCTCATCTCCTCATGATTGTGCCAAGCACTTTTACCAACTGAGCCATTTCTCATCTCTCTCATGGTTTTTTTCTTTCAAAACTACAAAAATATACATTATTGTCTATAATATAGACAAGTCTTCTGATAAAGAGATTAGTGTGGTTGTTTGTGCTGGGGAGATGTCTCAGGAGGTAAGAACACTTTCTGTACAAACATGAGGTCATGAATTAGCTCCCTAGCATCCATGTAAAAATAGCTGGGCATGGTTGTACATACCTGGTATCCCAGCAGTGGTGGGGGATGCAGAGATAGGAGGATTGCTGGAGCTCACTGGTCAACCAGCCTAAGTGAATAATGGAAGCTTCAGGTTGAGACAGAGAGAGAGAGAGAGAGAGAGAGAGAGAGAGAGAGAGAGAGAGAGAGAGTCTCAGGGCAATAAGACAGAAGAGTAATAGAGGAGAGCACACTCTTCCTCTGGCCTCTATATGTATATACATGCATCTGTAGCACACATGCACACAGTACATGCACACACACGTATACCACAGCATACTACTACACACAAATATAATATAATATAAAGATATTAATGTGGGTGTGACCCATGGACCTAATCAGCCATCTCAGCCGAGGCCAGGAGTAGAGATGGACCAGTGAAGACAGTGCCACTTGAATTAAAGGGACTGAGGTAACAGGGTGAAATGAAGTTATGCTGTCCATTTTCTTAGATTCAACAGGACCACACCAGAGATACTTAGCTATAAACAATGCTATTTGTTCACTATGAGAGAAGAAGCAGCGGAGGGTATGATGGGGTACCACTATTACCAGAGGCCTGGAATGTCCAGGTCTAGGGCAGGTCTACCTTCACTAAGTACACCTAGCAGAGCCATGTGTGTGGCCATTAGCTTGGTGCCAACAGAAAAGATGGCAGGCAGCTGGGATCTGTGAGGGCAGGGCCACCTGGAGCCATGGACATGTTTTCTTGGTGGAGTTGTAGAGATGAGATGATGGTCTTAGTGGACGTTGGGTTTGAGACTTGCCCCAGTGGACCTATAATGTGGGATCCCTGCCCCAATGAATGCACAAGGTGGAATCATCTCTTTAGTGGGTTTGAAGGCAGGTCAACCATTCCAGTGGGTCCTGGGGGTGGGAATGCCACCCTTGTGGGTTTGAGGAAGAACATGGAATGAAAGATGCTTCTTCTTGAATCTCAGAATCTCATGGATTTTGCTGTGCTGTTTTGGTTGTGTTTGGGACCCATCACTATCCATTCCTCTCCTCCTTCTTTTCTCCCTAATTTTGCCTTTTTGGAATGGGGATGTTTTTCTTATGCCTGTTCCAACATTGAATTTTGAAGTTTCATAGGTTTTAGGAGATTCCATTTCGAGAGGAATTTTGTTTCTGTATGATTTGTACCTTGAGTTCCACCCAATCTGAGGAATATATTTAGATAAGACTTTGGATCTTAGACCTTAGAGGTGATGCTGGAATGAGCTAAATTTTTGAAGCTGTGGGTTGCAACTATTGCCTTTGGCATAGTTGTGACTTCATAAAGCAATGATAATAAATCAATGTTGATAATCACACAATGTATAACAATGTAATCTAGAAGAATAAACATTTTGGAGGATTAAGGATATAATGCTATGGACTGAATTTTTTATAAATATTTATTTGTGAAAGGTGGGGAGAACTGGCACACCAGAGACTCCTGCCCCTGTAAATGAACTCCAGATGCATGCACTACTTTGTGCATCTGACTTTGCATGGGTACTGGGAATCGAACGAAGACCATTGGTTTTAGCAAGCAAGTGTCTTTAACCACTGTATTAGAGTTCTCTAGAGGAACAGAACAGATTTAATGAATTGTAGTAAAAAGGGGGTTTATTGGATTAGCTCACGGCAGTCCCACAATAGTAGTCTGCAAGCCCGAGAGTCAAGGAACCTGTAGCTGCTCAGTCCACACAGCTGGATGCCTCAGCAGTCCCCACCCAGCACTGAAGACCTAAAGGCTTCCTAGGGAGCTGCTGGTCTTCAGTCCAGGCTGGAAGGCTGAGGAAACTTTGCTCCAATGCTGATGAAGGGATAGATGAGCAGGATGGATGTACATTCAAGTCATGAAAAGCACCAGCAAACAGGCAGGAGGAGAGAGAGATTTCCTTCCCCTTTATATGGCCTTAGGGTGGGGTCTTGAAACCCTTTCCAGACTTGTTGACTCCTGAGTCTCTGGAATTTCCTTCCTGCACTGCCTTCCCAGGAAGGGATGTTTGTTTCTAGTTAACATGACTTCTGAATCCCCTGAGCATCCTTTCTTTCTTCAACTCAGAGGAAATCTGCTATACAACACTCAAGATCACTGTGGATTGGTAACAGGTCAAGTTAACAACCAAATTTAACTACTGCAAACACTGAGCCATCTCTCCAGCCCAGGACTGAATTTTGTGTGTCCACAAAATTCTAAAATTCAAACCCAAATCCAAAAAGTGATAACATCTGGAGGTAGGGCCTTTGGGAGGTAAGTAGGTCATGGTGGGATCAGTGCTTTTATAAGCTCAGACACAAAAGAGCAGACAGTCGCTATGAACAGGAGGAGAGCCTTTGCCAGATGTTGAATTCAAGGCCTTGATTCTCAGCTTCCAGAGCTGAGAGAGATAAGCGTTGTTTAAGCCACATGGTCTATTGTATTTTTAAAAATATCATCCTGAGCAAGACAGTGTCCTTTGGGGTTAAATGAAAAACACTGACCAGTAATTCCAATCTACATGAAGAAGTAAAGAGAATTGTCAAACTAATCATGTAGGTAAATAGATATAAAAGACAGGATAAATATACTTTTGACTTAAATAACTTCATCAAACAATGAAAATAAATCAGTGTTGATAATTGCACAGTATATAGCAATCTAACAAAAACACAGGGTAATGGTTGGGGCTGTTTGAAGCACTTTTAAAAAATATAAATGTGGAAGTTAAGTTGGTAATATTCAGAACTAGAACTAGATTGTTATAAACACAATGTTGACAGTATTCCTTGTAGCAACCAGTAAGAAAATCACTCAGAAATGTATAATAAAGTAATTGTAACTATGGTATATCAGAAGATACCTCTTTAACACAAAAGAATTCGGTATTGGAGGATTTTAGGAATAGAAAGACAAGACAACAAGCTTAAATGGCAGACACAAGTCCTTCTGATCAATATTAACTTAAATAGAAATAGTTTGTATACTCCAGTTGAAGCCAGAGATTGGTGGTGAGTTCCAGGTTAGCCTGGGCCAGACCCTACCTTGAAAAAACAACAAAAGTTCAATAACCAATGGTCAAAGAAACCAAAAGAAATACACTTATACTTTGAAATTAATAAGTTCATAACAGTAAAGTCATAGAAGAATTATAAGAATGATCTATTAAGAGCACATTTTAAATATATTATGGAAATTATGTTGTTATTTAATTAGAACTTGCTTGTTACAAACTAAGATGCTAAAAGGAAGGCAGCTAAACAGTGCTTAGAGGAAAATACATAGAAATATTAATTCTAGAGACACTTTTAATCAATCTGTAGGATGTATAGAAACCCCTGAAGAATTCACTAAGAAGTGTGTAGCTGCTGTCATTTAAAAATTTTTATTTATTTATTTATTTGTTATTTGTGGCAGTCATTTTCTAATGCCAGTGTTCTCTGTAGCTCACTGAGCTACAGCCTAAGGAGAGGGGGACATACAGAGGTGTCTCATGGCTCCGGAGAAGCTGATGCAAAGCTCACAGGAAGGTGGCTAAATAATATTGCTGTGAAGAGAGTGCCCTCTGCTGGAGCAGGAAAGAAACGGCAGCACCGTGGCAGTGAAAGCAGGTGTTTGGGACATTTCTCACACTTAACCTTCCAGCTTCTGGAGTGAGAAATTGCCTTGAGAGTTCAGGAGAGATCTCAGCTGTGAACACTTTATAGGGGATTTGGATTTTATAAAAAGGCAATTCTGGGCTAGAGAGATTTCTCAGTGGTTAAAGCACTTGCCTGCAAAGCCTAATGACCTGGGTTTGATTCCCCAGGATCCATGTAAAGCCAGAAGCACAGTGGCACATGCATCTGGAGTTCATCTGCAGCAGCCAGAGGCCGTTGCATGCCCATTCTCTCTTTTTATGTCTGTCTTTCTTAGTCTGTCTCTGCTTTCAAATAAATAAACAAAATATTAAAGAGATAATTTTTAAAAAATATTTTCTTTATTCATTTTCAAACAGAGAGAGAAAGAGAGAGATAGAGAGAGAGAGAGCACCAGGGCCACCATCTTGTGGATCTGGCTTATGTGGGTACTGGGGAATTGAACCAGGAGCCTTAGGCACTGGAGGCAAGTGCCTTAAGGGCTGAGCCATCTCTCCATCCCAAGATAATTTTTTTGTGGGGGAGAATACTGGGAATGGAACACAAGGCCTCATACATACTACACAATGAACTATATCCCTAGACTCTCTATAGATGGCAACTAAATAGTGTCTCTTTAAAAAGCATTTTTATCACATAGTAGAGTCCTTCCATTCATCATATCTTGCTGAGTTCTGTTACATGTGGGCAAATATTTTTTAAATGTCTGTCTTCTGTGCTATTCCTTTAAATTTGCTATAAACATTCACTAAAAATCTATTAATACTAACAAATTATTCCAGCAAGGTTATACAATACAAAATCGAGACACAGGGGGATGGAGGACAGCTCAGTGGTTAAGGAGCTTGCATGCAAAGCCTGCTGACCCAGGTTTGCTTCCTCAATACCCATGTAAGCCAGATGCACAGACTCAAGATGCAAAGATCAATTATATTTTTATACATTTGCAATTCCACTCACACTATTGCTAACAAGAATAAACATTTTAAAAATTGTGTTACTTTTCTTGTCACTGTGCCCAAATATCTGGCAGAAACAACTTAAGGGGGGAAGGGGCTAGTTTGGCTTACTACTTCAGAAGGTTCTTTTACGACGGCTGGGGAAGTGTAGTGGAGCAGAACACATCATGCAGAGAGGAGGCAGGGTCAGCACTTTGCTGGTTTTTACTCCCCTCTTTTTATTTTTTTGGGAGACTTGGCCCAGAGAATGTTGCTGTCCACATTCAGGGTGGATCTTCCTTCCCCAGTGAAACCTTTTTAGAAACATCTTGCCGATGTATCTACCCAATCTCCTAGAAGATTCTAAATATTTATGTTTTTTATTTATTTGAGAGAGACAGAAAGAAGCAGTCAGAGAGTGAGTATGGGGGTGTCAGAGACTCCTTCCACTGCAAACAAACTCCAGATGAACGCACCACTTTGTATATCTGGCTTTATGTACTGGGGAATCAAACCTGGGCCATCAGGCTTTGCAAGCACATGCCTTTAATCACTGAGTCATCTCTCCAGCCCCTCCTCGGGGATCTAAATCAGTCAAGCTGACAATGAAGATTAAATATCTCAGGAATAAACTTAAAAAAAGAAATTAAAAGACTTGTGCCTGAAAATTACAATGCATTGTTTAAAGAAACAGGGGAACATCCCACATTCATGGTCTGGAGTAATTTCCATTCTTAAGATGGCAATACCCCATGAATTGCTATATAGAGTCAGCATGATTCCTGTGAGCATTTTAGCTAACTTCCTTATAGAAACTGTTGTCTAAAATTCATATGGCAACTCAAGTAGTAGGCAACAGCTGACACAATCCTGCAGAGAGGAACAATGTGGAACAATGAGGTAACTCACTCTCCCCCCCCCATCTTGTCCTCTTCTACACAGTTTGTGAGACAAAGGTCTTGCTAAGAAGCTCACACTGGCCTCCAACTTGTGATTCTCTTGCCTCAGCCTCCTGCAACCTAGGATTATGTGCATACTTCTTGGTTTTATTTATTTTTTATTTTTATTTTTTAAATTTATTATCCATAATGAGTTACAACATTTAGTGGGCAAACAATGAGTTGTTATCCCCAATTCCCCGGTGCCCTCCCCTCCCCCCTCCACTGGATAACCTCCTCTATGGGTCGTCTGGATCAGTCCTTGTGACAGGGGACCATGGATTACCTAGTATTCAGCCAGGTTCTCCTGGCCATGCCTCTGGATAATCTCCCCCACCAAGGCTCTTACAATCTTTCTGCCCCCTCTTCCGCATAATTCCCTGAGTCGTGGTGGATGAGTATTAAGGCTGCTTTAAGGTTGTGAGCTTAGGGGTCTTTGTGTCGAAATCATTGGTTTCTGTCTCACTGGCTTATCCTGTGTTGATTTAATGGCTGTGGCTGTGGGCCCCTTGTTCATCCCGTCATTCTCTGCGGGGTTCCATTTGGATCCTCCATGATATGACTGTGGTGGGTCCTCTCTTGCCAGAATCTCAGCTATCGGCCTACGGTCGGTTGGTAGGGTTAGATGGGCCCCAGCTCTCTCGCTGCATCCTGACTTCTTGGTTTTAAAAGCTATTGCAGGGCAGTGTAATCAAGCCAGTGTAGTACTGGCCTAGTGCAAAACCTGCCCTCAGGAGGGTATAGTAGATACGTGCTTTAGTCAGCTTCAGTTGCTGAGAAGAACTTCTAAAAGACACAGTTTTTGGGAGGAAGAAAATTTTTATTTGAAGCTTACAGATCCAAGCAGAGAGGTAAAACCAACAGCAACACCTCCAAAAGTGAGTGCACTTAGGCTGCAAACTACAGGAACTCCAGGCAGAGCTCAGACTGCTCTCTGCATATCTTAGGCTGGAATTCCAGATCTGCCCCCAGTAACACCTTAGGGCTGGACCCTAGGATCCACCCACAGTGACCCACCCTCCAGCTAGGTGGCTGGAGACAAGCTTTTAATAAAATTCCTGAATCTTTTTTGGGGATACCCACCAAAGTCCTACACTATGTAAGGTAGAGGGATAGAATGTAGGGGGAGGGATGGCTTAAGGGGGGTCGTGGAGAAGAGAAGGGGTGGGAGGATTGTTAATCCAAGATGTTATGAGTAAACCATATGGAAATCTACTTCTTTGCTTGATAATATATGGTAAAAATGAGTTTGGGTAGAAGTCTCCTGTGAAGGTGGATAATATGGTGTCCAGAAGGCGTAGATCATTATTAGCAACATTCTGTGCCAGGGATGGGATACTTTTCATTGAGTTGTTGGCCAGAGAGGCCCCCAATGACCCCAAAACATTTCAGGTTATTGCCAAGACTCTTGGTTACTTACCAGAACTAGATAGTAGGACCCTATTGCTAAAGACTTCACATAACATGGGCTGCAGGCCCCTGAGAAATCAAGCTGGAGCTGGGCTGGAAGCTTCCTCCCTGCTGACGGTCATGATGCCAGAAAGAGCTATGCAGTAAGCAGCCTTTGGGAGGAGAGAATTCATCAATGGTCTTAACCAATGGTGGACCCTGCAAGCTTTTTGGCTGGCCAGCCAGGCAAAAATTACTAGCTGGTACCATGGTGACATGTCTGTTTTAGGGTATACCAATTGCTCTTTAATTAGATTTGAGGCCCATTCCATGGGAGGGATTCATGACTGGTATTGAAAAACCCAGCCAGAATCCTGAGAAGGTCATAAGCCCGAAGGAGGAAACTACTACTGCTGTCTGACTAAATGGACACATTATGCCCACCAAACTGCCCTCTAAACACTTAGTTTTAGGCCCATTTATTAATGCTACTATCAATTTTGGTTGGAGAAGCTTCTTTTTTTTCAGATGGTGGTGACCACTGGGGTAGCTCAAAAAATGACCAAAGTGCTGATAAGAAATGACAGTGGAGTGTTCATCTCTAAGTGAGACATCTCTGTCACACCCTCCAAGGCTGAGGGACCACTGTGGATGTGACAGGAAGAATGTAAGAGCCAAAGGAGGGAGGAGTGCTTACAGTGGTGCTGCCTCCACATCAGTGACAGACACCACCACTGGCCCTCCTGCTCTGCCAGAGCTGATGCTGTCACAGGCCACAAGTTCTCTTTTTAATATTCACATATCTTATTTGCTTTTAATAAAATGTGGGGAGCAGAAGGACCTGAGTTCATTTCCCTAGTACCCACATAAAGCCAGATGCACAAAGTGGCACATGTGTCTGAAGTTCATTTGTAGTGGCTGGATGCCCTGGTGTACCCATTCTCTCTCTCTGTCTGCCTCTTTCTCTCTCTCTTGTTCTCTTTCAAATAAATAAATAAAATATTAAAAATATGGGGCTGAGAATCTAGTTCAGTTGGGTAGAATGCTTGTCTAGCATGCACGAAACCACACAGACTGGGTGTGACTGTGCATGTCTGTAATACATGCACTTGGGAGTGGGAGGTAAAAAGGTCACAAGTTCAAAGTCATCCTACATAGGGAGTTTGAGGTGGATTTGGGATAAAGGAGTTATGCTAGCCTATGTCTTCAGTGTGGGACAGATCCTGCCCAGTTTACCATATCCGCAGCCTCTCCGGAACCATAAACAAAGTCAATTTTATCTTTGGGAAGTTCCTTATTGCTTAAATCCACGCTGCCATGCATGGGATACATGAGAACCTGTCTCAGAAAAACACAAATGTAGATTCCTATCATACAGAAATAACAGAAGTCTCGTTTGTTAAGGACCTGACAAAAATGAATTGATTCTTAATACTCCATTGTTGAAACAGACATTTCTGATAAGACATAATTTATAGCTTTATAATTCTTTATAGTTTACATTAGGGTACTTTAAAATGATTTGGTTCTTATAAGAAGACTTACTAAAGGATAGGCCCATCTTAGAGATGAGTAGATAGAGGCTAAATGAAGTTCATTGACTTGTTCAGCACCACTGTGGTAAGGTTTAAACGTAAACATGTTTCCCTATCTTCTCGCAAACATTGCCAAGCAATTGCTTTTATTAACTGACAATTTGGGTACCATGGTCTTAGGGGACAGTTTTGAGAGTAGCTGACATATACTTCTGCAATTTTTGCCCATTATTGCATATCTTTCTTATGTTGGAAATCATGCATTATCTCATACTGTTACTATAACTCCATAAATTAGTTGCAGCCTGATGAGGGTGCTCTAATTCAATGCATGGTTTGAGAGCTGATGCTCAATCTGGGTGATAATAGCAGAAATAGCTAAAGTAAATGAGCATGAATGTTTTTATTTTGTACAAAATAGAACATTTCAGTTTGGTCTCATTTCTTTTTTTTTTCAACAACCATGTAAAGACTGGTATCTTATCTTTCACCTTAGTCTGAATATACCACAGTGAAGATTTAAAACAATAGAATCTTCCAGAGATAGAATTGACTTCATTCTGCTTCTGGAAAGAGGCTGTGGAGATGGGAAAGGAGACTGGATCTGGTCAGCACTCTGGACAGCGGCTACTGTAGCGCCTTTATCTACCAGCTCTTTCCCAGAACCCATTCTAGGCACCAATCCTCCATAAACTTATGTGTTCTGAATGCTCCATCCCCAGCTGATGGCAATTTTGGAATTGGAACCTTGTTGGAGGTGCGTTGTTGGGGGCGGGCTGATGGGTGTTGTAGCCAGCTTCCCCTTGCCAGTGTTGGGCACACCTTCCTGCTGCTGTTGCCACCTGATGTGGCAGAGGTGATGTCCACCCTCTGCTCATGCCATTGTTTTCCCTGCCATCATGGAGCTTCCTCTCCAGTCCATAAAACCAAAATAAACCCATTTCTTCCATCAGCTTGTCTTTTCTGCCCAGCAACAAGAAAGCTGACTAGAACAGTTAAACTGGTACCAGAGAGTGGGATTGCTCATTGCTGCTAGAACCTCGATTCTGTGGCTTTGGCCTTTTGGAACTGATTTGCAGGAGGAATGTGCAAGTATTTGAAACCTCGGCTTAGAGATGCCTTGCAGTGCAGTAAATACAGCTTAACAGATTCTGGTCAAAGTTGGAAAAACTGAATGCAGTAAGAACTATGGACTGTGTAGTTTGGCTTAGAGGATGAGAAAGAACTTTGTTGGGACTGGTCTAGAAGCAGTTTGTGTGAGAGGCCTGCTTCATTCTGCCTGCCTGTGTCCTAGAACGTGTGCAGGGTTGCTTTGCATAGAAATAGACTGGTGTGAGCAGATGGAGATGGCACAGAAAGAAATAAAATCTTTGGTCTGAAACTGCTGCCTGTTCAGCTGCAATTGTTTGAGAGATGACAACCATTGAGATTGGGCCAGGTGATCTGCATTGAGACAGCAGGAAGAATGCAGGCTCTTTTGAAATTAAGGGGTCTGAATGTTGAAGTTTTCCTGATCTTCAAAGTTGACTTTATTTCCCTCTGGATTAATAAGTTGGTGGCCTACCTGGTACTGTGGAGTATAACAAATGCAGGAAGAGAGAGGGTTATTGGATTTGCAGCACTGTTTTTTTTTTTTCAAATTCAGAAGTGGCCATGGGTAGAGTGAAGCAGGTTTGTGGGATTAGCTGTGTAGAATCACGATGGAGCCATGAGGATGAACTCTGGGTTGCAGTGGAGACCCAGGGGAGATGCCAGGACTATAGGATGGCTGCCAAGGAGAGCTACCAGAATCAGATGAAGTTTTCCAGGACTATGAGTAGCCGAGCTGGAGGGGAGGAAGTGGAATCCCAGAGATTCTTCAGGTCACTGGTTGGAATTATTGAATTTGGAGTTAGAGTTTGATGTTTGCCTATTTGTTTTACATCTTGTTTTGGCTCAATCTGTCTTTGCTGTGCCCAATGCCATCTTTTGCAGTGTGAATATTTGGCATTATGGTTTTATTTTATATTACAGCTTAGTTAACGACCTTGAATTATGGATTGGGGGGTGTTTGAACCTTATTGGAATTGATGAAAACTGAGATTTTAAAAGTTGGACAGAGTACATTGCATTTTACATCATGTATGGTTATCAGTTTATGGGGGGCCAGAAGAGAATTTTGTGGTTTGATTCAGAATTTTGTGGTCCCTCATAAACTTATGTGTTCTGAATGCTTGATCCCAAGCTGATGGCAATTTTGGAATTGGAACCTTGTTGAAGGTGTGTTATTGGGGGCTGGCTTATGGGTGTTATAGCTAGCTTCTCCTTGCCAGTGTTTGGCAAAACTTCCTGCTGCTGTTTGCCACCTGCTGTGGCAGAGGTGGTGACCAACTTCTGTTCATGTCATCATGGAGCTTTCCCTCTAGTCCATAAGCCAAAATAAACCCATTCCTTCTATCAGCTTGCTTTTGTTTGGGTTCTTTTCTATACAGCAACAAGAAATCTTATGGGAGGGCAGGAGGAGTACACACACACACATACACACATGTACACACATGCCAGGACCTCCAGATGTTGCAAATGAACTCCAGATGCATGTACCACTTTGTGCATCTGGCTTTACATAGGTACTGGGGAATGAAACGTCGGTTGTTAGGTTTTATAGGCAGGTACCTTAACTGCTGAGCCAGCTTTCCAGCCCTATCCGTCTTGATTTACTGTTGGAAACTTTATCCTTAGGCTCTGCTTCTGTATCCTAGCTGCTCATTTCTAGATGGTCAGGGGCAGTAATTTTCTGTTTGGACTCCCTTAGCTCATGCACTACTGGCATGCATATGTACACCAACACATTAATTTATTAAGGCTCACTGGGCATCAGATGGCAATGACTGCCCCTTCCTGGAGACAGAGCAAGTTAACCATGTCCTCAAGTTTTATTTCCCTCTTGTACAGAGTGAAGGCTGTAGTACCACCTCCATCAAGTTGCCACAGATAACCATGTAGCATATGGTCTGACTATTTTCTCTAGAATGTTCTTTGATACTAAGATTTTGACTTTATAGTCATTGAGTTCAGTCCTTTAAAAATTTAAACCTCTGCAAAATATTTTCATTTGATTTTTTAAATGACAAAACCATGTGTTATTTATTATACGATATTGTTAACAAATCATATGATAACTATTCAGTAATCACATAGTTGGTCATAGGCTCCAACCTTAGGTAACAGAGACTTTTTTGGTGGGGTTGGTGGTTAGAGGTTGGGGAGGAACATGACTGTAAAGGACAATATCTTGAAGTAGGAACAAATGAAAAAATCCAATAATTAGACTCAAACCATAAGAATAACCATAACCATAGAATTTAGAAGAGATTCAGGGTCCACGCTGAACACCCTGACGTGAGTGGCAGTCAAGGGAGCTCAGGAGAATTTGGGGATCCAGCACATCACTAAACAGGCTTTCGGGAAGAACATCTCCAGGTTTAGGTAGAGTCATATTAGCCCATGATTTATGCCCAGAGGGGCAGGTGGCAGATGTTTACACAATGACACCCAAAATACTAGAATCCAGGTGTTGACACCTTTCCCCTCAGTGTTTCACTCTGTCATAGTTTGCTTTATATGGTGAGCTGCTGGAGGTGCCTGGGCTTTCTCTAGTTAAAAAATGTGCATTTGAAGATTTCAAACACACACACTTAATTAATGTATTTGTGGGAGGAGGCGTGTGTGCCACAGAGCATGTGTCAAGGTCAGAGGACAAACATGGAAGTGTCTTGTGGTCTACGTTTTTGCCTTCTTCGTAACAGGGTCTCTTGGGATTGCAAACGAACAGCCATGACTTCGAACATTGGTCCTCCTGGACTGAGCTTCAGATGGTCCTGGAGCTGCCTCCCGATTTCATAGTTGTGTTGGGATCACAGATGCATGAGCTGTTTGCATCTGGCTTTATGTGGGTACTGGGGAAATTAATCTGAGCTATCAGGATTATCAAGAAGTACCTGTAACTGCTGAGTCCATTCCAGATCCTCAGTTTTTTTGTTTGACCTACTTATTTGTGTGTATGTGAGTGGTCAGCATGTGTGTATAAGTGTATGTGCAGGTGAGTGTGCATGTATATGGAGGTCAGAGGTTGACATTAGGTTGCTTCCTCGGTTACTTCTGCATTATTTGAGACAAGGTCTCTCACTGAAAATAGAGCTCATCCACTTGGCAAGCCCAGGGATCCCTGTCTGTGAGTCTTCAGTGCTGAGATTATAGACATGTTCTTTTACACCTGGTTTTTACATGGGTGCTGGCGATCTGAACATAGGCTGTCATGCTTGTAAGGCAAGCCCTTTACAGGCTGTCTCCCCAGCATCTGATGTAGGTTTTAAACCTGTGGATACTTAAGTCCTTACCTAGATATTTAAAATGATATGATTAACATGATATGAGTCTTAGTGCTGAAAACAGACCATTCTTTCAATATGTATAAACCTTCTGGTGAGCCTTTCCTTCTTATGTTTTAACTTATTCTTCTGTTCTTTCTCTGTTTTCAGCTTCTCAAATGCTACAGAGAAATGACAGAAATAGAACTGATGTGAAAAAGGCTTCCCTACAAAAGGAATGTTTATTAGATAGGGTTTCTTGTCCGCTCAAGAAAAGATGCCAAGCAATAGTGTGTATTTCTCTATGAGCTTAGGAGATGGACTGAGGATAGTGATGTAAGAGGAAGGATGTGTTCAGCTTAAGAAAATTAAACCTCGGAGTCTATGCAGACTCCAAGTTCCTTCTGGAGACTAGTAGTCAGACTAGGTTGAGCTATTTACTCTATGGAACAAATAAATTGAAAATACAATTGGTTTAACAAAACATTCTTTTCTCTTCTTTCTCTTTTCTTCCTTTCTTCCTTCCTTCCTTCCTTCTTTTCTTCTTTCTTTCTGTGTGTTATGTTTGGTGTGGTGTGTATGGACAGACTCATGTGTCCTGTGCATGCAAGTGCCAATGCCATAGGCTATTGGGTATCTTCCTCTATTGGGTATCTTCTTCCTCTATTGCTCATTTAACTGCTGAGCCACTTCTCCAGCCTGATGCATGTTCTATTTTTTTAATCCTTTTTTTGACAGCTTCCATACACACAGACAATATATGATCATCGTGATCATAATTCCCCCCTGCCTCCCTCTCCCCCATCCTTCTTCCATGGAATCCCTTCTTCTTTCCCCCTAGTCTCTCTTCTCTTTTGATGCCATCATTTCCCCCCTCTTACTATGCAGGTCTTGTGTAACCAAAAATGAGAGTAGAATTAATATATGGGCATACACATAAGTGTTTAGAGAGCAGTTTAGTTGGAATAATGTATCCATTTAGCTAGACTACAGTAGCAGTTTCCCTCTTAGGGCTTATGATTGCCTCAGCCACAGGCTTGTGATTAGGTTTCATTACTAGGCAGGAATTCTCTCCCGTGGAGCAGAGAGCAGTTGGCTTCCAATAGCAGACATGCAGCTTTGCACCAGGTGTCACATTTGGTCTGACTGTCCAGTCATAAAGCTTGCAGGGTCCACTGATGGTGAAGATTGTTTATGACTTCTCTCACCAATAGTGAGGACCAAATCTTTAACATCTGGACCTTTGGGGGACATTGAACATTCAAACTATAGCACAGGGTAAGAAATTTAATTCAGGGTTGGGTGTTAGTTCCAGATAAATAGTTTATTGAAAAGAGATTTCTCTTTAGGGAAAAAGCATGCTCTTGTGTCAGGTGTTATGCTTAATAGGATTGTAGTGGACATCGTCGTAGTGATAGAGGTCGTGAAAAGCAACTGAATTCCAGTTATAATGAGAATGATTAGCTGGTGAATTGAATTCACATGGATGAAAGAAATATATATTGAGAATGACTCTAAGCTCTGGGCATGAGTAGTGGGGAAAATGGAGTCACTGTGTTTGGGAATGGAGAAGATTAGAATGGCTTAATATTTCATAGAGCTTATCATATTTTAAATAAAACATTGCAAGGTCTAGATCGGGCTGAAATAGAGAACTAAAATGGGGGGGGGCTAGAGTAAAAGTGCTTCCCTAGGTCTTGGCACTCAGCCAGGCATTAAAAAATACCCACTATGGACAAGGACTGGAATGCCAGAGCCCCTTCCTCCTGTCCCAGGCCACAGTCACCTCTAGGCATCTGTATCAATTACTTTCTCATTGCTGGGACAAAACACCCAGCCAAGAGCAGCTTCAGGAAGGAGAAGGTTTATTTTTGGCTTACAGTTTTGAGGGGATGTTCATCATGGTAGCATGGCAGGAGCAGGAAAGCCAGCATCCTCCTTCATGTCAGCATGCAGGAACTAGAAAGAGAAATAAGCACTGAGTGCTCAGTTAGCTTTCTCCTTTTCATACAGCCCAGGATCCCCAGCCCGTATAATACCCCCCATCAGCAGTTAGGGTAGGTCTTCCCATCCCAATTAATCTAACCTTAAAATCTTTACCAGGCATGCCAAGATATTTGTTTTCATGGTTACTCTAAATCTTGTCAAGTTGACCACCAAAGATTAACTACCACAGCATTATTTGGCTACAAAGGTAAACTAGACAAAGATCTGTGGTACCTGCTATCAGGAAAGACCTTGGCTCCAGGAAAGACCCTGTCTCCAGGAAAGACCCTGCTTTAGGCCCATGATGAAAAACTTGGAAAAAAAATCTCAGAAAAGTTGTCATTTCTATGTCATTGAATGAACAATTTGACGGTCATTTACCAAATGCATACTGCTGGTAAGGGAATAATCTCCAGATCTCTGATTCAAGACCAGTGTTCTTTCCACATGTATAATTCCATACACTGTTCCTTATTTCTCTTTCCTCCTTAGTTCCAACCTAAATATTACACTCTGTTGTGGTTTTAAAATGTCTTCAACTTCACTGATATTCCTCCCCTCAGGTAGTCTTATCTAATTCTCCTTACCATCAATGTGGGGTGATGAATTTCTTTTCTCTATCTCCTTTTGTTGGCTTTTTTGAGACAGTGTCTTGCTATGGGATCAAGGCTAGTCTTGAACTCACAATTTTTCTGCCTCTGCCTCCCCAGTGCAACTTGCAGGCAGCTAGGCTAGTTAGAGTATCTCCTCTCCCCAGAAATTTTTCACTATTTGTATAACTGGGGGGGGGGTGTCTTATGAGTATTGTAAGTTTTGGGAGTTTTGAATTTTGCTTATTTTCTGAGTTATATGAGTATCACTACTCCCTCCAGAAAAGAGTGTCTCAGTTTGGAGGACATTGCTATATAACAATATAATATCTAGCATTTTGTAAGCTTCCTGGTGATTATATATATTACTTACAGATACTTACAAAGACCTTATGAGTAGGTGTTGTGGTCAGCATTCTAGTTGCTGTGCAGAAAGAACCTAAACAAAAGTGGCTTGTGGAGGAATAGTTCTGGCATCTTATTGGGTCTCCATTGCAACCCACAGTTCATC
This sequence comes from Zapus hudsonius, assembly GCA_004024765.1. NCBI lineage: Eukaryota > Metazoa > Chordata > Mammalia > Rodentia > Dipodidae > Zapus > Zapus hudsonius. The sequence goes on along the minus strand of PVHP010009881.1, from coordinate 5,168 downwards.
TTCATGGCTCCATCGGGCTTCCATGCAGGCAATCTAGCATACCTGCTTCACATTGCCGATGGCCATTTTTTCAAAACAAACTATGTTGCAAATCCAATGACCCTCTTTTCTTGCATTTGTTATATTCCACAGAACCAGGTGGGCTACCAACTTGTTAATCCAGGGGGGAACAAAGCATTCAGATCCCTTACTTCAAAGGATCTGCATTCTTCTTGTTGTTCCAATGCAGTCCAGCTGGCCGAGTCTCAATAGCTGTAATCTCTCAAACAATTGCAGGTGAATGGGCAGAAGTTTCGACCCCCAAGATCTTTCTTTCTGTGCCATCTCCATCTGCTCACACCAGTCCATCTTTATGTCAAGCAACCCTGCACAGGTTCCCAGGACACAGGCAGGCAGAACGCAGCCAGCCTCTCACACAAACTGCTTCTGGTACAGTCCTGACAAAGTTCTTTCACCCCTCGTAAGCCAAACCTCATAGTCCATAGTTCTTACTGCATTCAAGTCCTTTTAACTCTGACCAGAATGTCCATCAAGCTGTACTCAAAGCACTGCAAGGTGTCTCTCAGGACGAGGTTTCCAATCTGTCCATAGTCCTCCTGCATATCAATTCCAAAATGCCATAGTCACAGAATCAGGGTTCTAGCAGCAACAGACCTCACATCCTGAGCAGAAAGAACCCAAACAAAAGCAGCTTGTGGAGGAATGGGTTTATTTGGCTTATGGACTCGAGGGGAGACTCCATCCTGGCAGGGAAAACGATGGCATGAGCAGAGGGGTGGACATCACCTTCACCATAGCACTGGAAATAGTGGCAGGAAGGTGTGCCAAACACTGGCAAGGGGAAACTGACTTATAACCCCCAAAAGTCCGCTCCCAACAACACAGCTTCATTGAGTTTGTAAAATCCAAACTGCCATCAGGTGAGGATCTATTACCCAGAACACATTCATTTGTTTGTGGGAGACACCTGGATCAAACCATGACAGTAGGTAATGTTATTATCTGCTTCTGGATGGTGAGAAAATGTAGTCATAGAGACATTAAAGAAACTCTTCTAGATCATAGTTCTGGGAAGGATGGATGTGAATAATATCACATTAACAATAACTCATAGTTGAATGAATGACCTATTTGCCTCATTTGCTCATTTTGCTATTGTGTTGGATTTCTTACTTTTTTGTTGGTACGAGCTCTTTATAAATTATAAATATTTACTCTTTTCCTAGTCTACATATTGCAAACATTCACTATAGTCTGTTACTTGTTTTTAAATAACTTATTTGCTATATTTTGGAATTCATTTCTTGTTTACCTTGGAAAACCCCCAAAGCAGTAGTTAAAGTATAACCTCAGCTGTTATTGTTAAACTTGTATTTGAGAAAAGCAGTAATCATAGTACAGTAGATTTATAGTATGAGTAATATTGAGTTTCAGTATGTTAATCTAAGTATGAAAAATAACCATAAGGGAATTGGTTGCTTTGTGAAGACTGAGGCACTTTAAAATTACAATTCCCCTTTAGGCATATTTATAATTGGAAAAGATGGAGTCGGGGCTTTCATATTTATTAGATCGACATTTGGGAAAATGAATTTTTACTTCATCTGAAACAAATGAATCCTAATCAGTTAAGTGGCATTGGGACAGCTTGACTACTTTTTCTCATTTTCTCTCCATTTTTGAAAAGGCCTTTCTGATTCTATGACACTCTCCCATTCTGCTGAACTGAGTCCTGCCTGACTTTCCTGTGGCCTCTAACCCTTCCGATCCCCTGAAGAATTCTTCAGGGAAAATCTGTGGCAGACATTTTTCTTGCTTTCAGAATCTCAAATTTGTGTGGGCTGTCACTTTCCATCCAGTGTTTCAAGTATGTTCCCATACCTTTAACCTAAGAGACCCAATGGAATTAGTGTAAACCCACACCAGGCTTCATCCCTTCAGAAAGCCCTGTTAACACACAGACCACAGATCCACAGCTCCAGAGTATCTGACTCAGTAGGTCTGGGGTGGGGCATCTGGATGTTAGGAAGTACTGGTAATATCCGAAGACCATGGATAGAACTTTGACAAGCCCCTGAGCTGAGCCAGTCATGATGATCTTCTGTCTCTTGCCCATGATTGGTGTATGGTCATATGCCCCAAGCCTGGCCCATGTGACTGGAAAGCAGTCTTTTGGAGGGCTTCTGCACAAGGCTTGTTTCATTCCTAAACACAAATGCACAAATGGTGTGATGGTTATTTTAATGTTAACTTGGTGGGATCTAGAATAAACGAAGAGACACACCTCTGGATTTCCAGAAAGGACTAACCAAGGGGAGAAGAGCCACCCTTAGAGTGGTCAGCACCTTCCACCCTGTGATCCACATGTAAAGAGGCCTTATGAAAATGTATATTTAAATCCCCAAATGTAAAATAGTTCTTTTTCACTATTTTCATTTAGAAATCATGAGGACATTTAAAAAGATATTTTATTTATTTATGTATTTATTTACTTGAGAGTGGTGGTAGGAGGGGGGAGAGAGTGTGTGTGGGCATGCCAGGGCCTCTTTTCATGACAAAGGAACTCCAGACATATGTGCTACTTTGTGCATCTGGCTTTACGTGGGTATTGGGAGATTGAACCTTGGCTGTGCAAGCAAGGGCCTTTAATTGCTGAGCCATTTCTTTAGTCACATTTTATATTTTATTTCTTTAATCTCCACCATCATCATAATAATAATTGCTGGTAACAGTTTAAAAATTTTTATTTATTATTTTATGTTTGTGTGTGTATGGGTGATGTGGGACCTCTTGCCTCTGCAGACAAATATCAGATACTTGCACATCTCATCTTTTTGTGTCCAGTTTATGTGGGTGGTTTGGGAATTGAACTCTGGGTCTGCCAGCATTTGGAAGCAAGCACCTTTAACCACTGAACTATCTTTCCAGACTCAGGTAAAAGTTTTTTTTATTTTAAAACTTTTTTTATTAATAATTTTTATAGAAGTGTATTTTGCTTATAATCCCTTACTATTACACCATTTTTCTTTTATAGATTTAATATCTTTATTATGAATAAGTATATATGTTGTATGAGCAAATCTTGTGAAGGTGCTTCCATTTCCCTCCTCTCTGTCCCCTACCCACTGGTGGTTCTTCCTTGGTGTGCATACTGGATCTGTCCATAGGTCAGGGGGTTATGAACTGCACCAGAGGTAGCCAGTTTTTCTTTATTTTTCTTTTTTTCTTCCCCCTTTGTGTATTGTTGCTGAGGGGGACAGTGTCTCTGGATAGTCTCCCCCACCATGACTCTTATATTCTTTCTGCCCCCTCTTCTGCTTAGTTCCCTGAGTCATGGTGGGTGAGTTTTAAGTCTGCTTTATTGTTGAGATCTTAAGTATCTCTGGACCTTTGCCCTGGGTTGTGTTGGGTATTGTTGGTGTCTGTCTCCATTGACCTTTCATGGGTTATCAGACTTGCTGTGGTGATTGGTCTCCTGTGTGTCTCCTCACTTTCTCATAGGTTTCATTTGGGCCCTGTGTGAAGGCCAGGGGTAGTTTGTCTCCTGCCAGGATGCCAGCCATCATTCAATGTTTTGTTGGTAGAATTGGGTTTTCCCCGGCTCTCTCGCTGCCTTCTGAAAAATACAAACAGAATTTCCATCAGAGAGTGAGATCAATATAGGTTAAATGAGACAACATTGCTATTTTGGCTAGCTCCTAATGGGTATAGCCTCTCTGTAGCTCTCTGGTAGTGGGAGTTTGGCTTTGGAGTCTGAGATTTTGGTCCCCATAGGATTTTGCCATAGATCTCAGTTCCAGTTAAGGGTTCCTTGTCACAAAGTAGATCTCTTAGCCAATCAGTAAGCTGTTAATTACCTTCCAAGGTTTAGCACCACTATTGCACAGATGAGCATTTCTTGACTTGCTGGTCTCTACCATATAGCAGTGTGTTCAGCTTTCTTGCGGCAACCGTCTGTATTGTATATCAGTGGTCTCTGCTTTCTCCAGATATCATTGACCAATTTCTCCTGGCAGCTGATGCCACACCTTCCAGTACTACACTGGCTACCATCTGGGAGCTGATTGCCATTCTGGATCTAGCAGGATCTCTTGGTGTTGTTTGATGACACTCTGTGATTTCTTCAGCGATAGGGTCTTACCTTAGGTCTGGGGCAGGTATTCAAGAGCTTTGACAGAAGTCTGTCATGTTTTGGGGACCTCATTGGTCTCTTTGATCAATAGCTCAGTGTGGGAAGGAACTGATAACTGGGAGAGGGAGATTCAGGGGCCTGAGCAATTATTCTTGAGGTTAGGCTTCCTCCTATTCTATTCATGGTCCCTCCTACCAGGTGGTGCCCATAGCTTCCTCAGGAGCTTAATATATTAAAGCAAGGGTTTTATGGTGTCTATTCATTATTAGTTTGGTTTATTGTATGAGTCCCTCCAACCTCCCATTCCTCCCCCCCCAATTCTCCCCATCCCCCTTTACAGTCTCTCCATTCACTGACAGATATTCTTAATGTTCAGGCTTAACCTGGTTAGGAACCACATATGAGGGAGAATATGTGGCGCTTGGCTCTCTGCTCTTGTGTGAAGTCACTAAAAATGATCTGCTTCAGCCTTAATACTCACCCACCACAACTCAGGTAACTGAGCGGAAGAGGTGGCGAAAAGATTGTGAGAGCCGTGTTGGGGGAGAATATCAGAGACTTGGCAACCCTCAGTAACAATACACTTGGGCCAGGAGAACTGGGCTGAGTACCAGGCTATACATGGTCCCCTGCCACAAGGACTGATCCAGACAACCCACGGAGGAGGAGGATATCCAGCTGATTGGGGATGGGGAGGGGGGAATTGGGGAATTGGGGATAACAACTCATTGTTTGCCCACTAAATAATGTAACTCATTATGGACAATAAATATATATTAAAAAAAAGAATGATCTGCTTCAAGCCCATCCATTTTTCTTTTCTTTTTTTTCATGTGATTTTTTTTTTATTATCCATAATGAGTTACAACATTTAGTGGACAAACAATGAGTTGTTATCCCCAATTCCCCACTGCCCTCCCCTCCCCCCTCAACTGGATAACCTCCTCCATGGGTCGTCTGGATCAGTCCTTGTGACAGGGGACCATGGATAGACTAGTAATCAGCCAGGTTCTCCTGTCCGTACCTCTGGATAGTC
>PVHP010009880.1:0-49180 GCA_004024765.1 Zapus hudsonius | reverse complement strand
AAAGAAAGAAAGAAAGAAAGAAAGAAAGAAAGAAAGAAAGAAAGAAAGAAAGAAAGAAAGAAAGAAAGAAAGAAAGAAAGAAAGAAAGAAAGAAAGAAAGAAAGAAAGAAAGAAAGAAAGAAAGAAAGACACCCTGTCCCTTGCAGCTGCCTAGCAATGCTTGGGTTGCCCAGCAGGTGGCACTCGAGACTAAGAAACAGTGAAAGTGACATTAGCCAATCAGCACTTCTAACAAAAATGTTTTCAATTAAAACCGTACTTTTGGGCTCCCAAAACAAGATGCACTATGGGAGCGAGTGACTGGGAGACTACTAAAAATAGAATCTAGCTAATCCAGAATCGTGTATATTTGTTAACCTACACTGAGCTCACTCTCCGATGGAGATTGTGTTTGTATTTTTCAGGATGCAGCGAGAGAGCTGGGGCTCATCTAACCCTACCAACCAACCGTAGGCCGATAGCTGAGATTCTGGCAAGAGAGGACCCACCACAGTCATATCATGGAGGATCCAAATGGAACCCCGCAGAGAATGACGGGAAGAACAAGGGGCCCACAGCCACAGGATAAACCAGTGAGACAGAAACCAATGATTTCGACACAAAGACCTCTAAGCTCATAACCTTAAAGCAGCCTTAATACTCATCCACCACGACTCAGGGAACTGAGAGGAAGAGGGGGCGGAAAGATTGTAAGAGCCGTGGTGGATGAGATTATCCAGAGGCATGGCCAGGAGAACCTGTCTGAATACTAGGCTATCCATGGTCCCCTGTCACAAGGACTGATCCAGACGACCCATGGAGGAGGTTATCCAGCGGAGGGGGGAGGGGAGGGCAGTGGGGAATTGGGGATAACAACTCATTGTTTGCCCACTAAATGTTGTAACTCATTATGGACAATAAATTTTAAAAAAAAAAAAAACAAAAAAAAAAAAAACAAATAACAGCTTTCACAGTGTCGTGATGTCTGTGAGGAATGGCACTCAGCAACGAGTCACAGAACAGAGCGGCTCCTGCTCATTCCAACTTATTTTTTCTTTAAGCATTGTAAGTAAACCCACGTACACCCCTTTTTCCTTTGTAAAATGGTGCAATGCTTTGTATGGGTGAGTGACTGACTTCAAGCTCACGGAGGAGCTCCTGGCCTAACTCAGTGCTTCAGGACCGGGTCCCTGTCTTCATCTACCTGTGAATCCCATCATTTTGTCCTCTGTCCCTTCCTGGCCTCCCAGTGTGCTCAGCGGAGGGCTGATTTCTTCCATTCCCCTCCATCCCCACAGTCCTATTTTTCTCTCTTAAAACCAAAACAATGCAAACTGTGTCATTTATGCCTATATGTGTGGAAAAATCACTGTATTTTCACGTGTGTAGATGGATGAGTTTGGGCAACAGTGGAAAAGATCATATGCTGTTATATAGATTGTGTGTGTGTGTGTGTGTGTGTGTGTGTGTGTGTGTGTGTGTGTGTGTGTGTGTGAAGAGGTCAGAAGACAATGTCAGTGTGTTTGTCTCTTCCTTCCATCTTTTTGAGATGGGGTCTCTCTTGTTATATGGCTAATCATGCACCCACCTAGCTGCCCCTTGAGTTTCAGATTCTCCTCTCTCACCTTCTGTGGCTGGAGGCCCCATGGGGATTACAGACATGTGCACACCTCTGTGTCAGCTTTATGTTGAGTGAGCTTGGGGAAGGGAGCTCTTGCCCTCCGGCTTGCAAGCAAGCTGTGTTAACCACTGAGATCTCGCCTTAGCCTGGACTGACTTATCATGGAAGACTTCTTTCTCCCAGTGCATAAAAGGCCAGAGAAAGGAGGGCCACAGAGGAGGATGGAAGGGGACAAAGGAAGGAGTCAGAATGTGGAGTGATGAGGGAGGGAGGTCAGTAAGCCATGGAGATGGTTAAAACAAAAGAGAACAACTCACAGCCATGCGGGTTTGAAATTATTCAAGAATGCCCCAAGAACTTATCAGAAGAGGGGCAGGAAGATTGTTAAGAGTCATGGTGGGGGAGAATATCCAGAGTCATAGCCCCCCTTCAACTGAAAAAAAGAAAGAAAAACTGTCTACTTCTTGTACAATTCATAGCCCCCTACGCCATGGACTGGTCAAGCAAGCCCACCGAGGAGGGCCCGCAGAAGGTTGGGGACAGGGAGGAGGGAAATGGGGAACCATCATAAGACCTGCTCATATAATGTATCTAACTGTTAACACTAAATAAGTTAAAAAGAAGGAAATGAAACAAGCAAGACAAAAAAGAATGTCCTGAAAATGATCTACTGTGGGACAAGATTTGAGTAATGGTTTCCCCTGGAGAGATCCGGCCTCTATGGCACACGCTGAGCTCTGCCTCAAAGCTCCAAATCTCCATTTTCTAAGTCTTCAACCCACATCAATTTCCCCCAAAATACTCACACAGCAAAAGCACACAGCGTGCTTGGGACCTATTCCTTCATTGTGTCCTCAGTCATCATTGAAATAAGCCCCCAGAGAATTCTCCCTCCAACTAGCCACAATACATGCTTCAAGGAAGACCCCTGACCTGTGTGTATTTTCACTACTGTCATAGAGGGCTTGTGGAGGAATGGGTTTATTTGGCTTACAGACTCGAGGGGAGACTCCATCCTGGCAGGGAAAACGATGGCATGAGCAGAGGGGTGGACATCACCTCCTCCATAGCACTGCAAACAGCGGCAGGAAGGTGTGCCAAACACTGGCAAGGGGGAGCTGGCTTATAACCCCCATAAGCCCACCCCCGACAACACAGCTTCATCGAGGTTGCAAAACCCAAACTGCCATCAGCTGAGGATCGATTTATCAGAACACATTGGTTAGTTTGTGGGGGACACCTGGATCAAACCGTGACAGCCATCAGAGGATGATTTTTTTGTGACCTTCTCTCCCAAGTGACCTTCAGGCCCCTTCCATGGGGTCCAGCTTCCAAGGAGAAGATGTGGCCTCATTTCCTCTCTCAGAAGATCACAATTAAAGCTGTGGGAATTAATTACAGTCTCACAAGGTTACAGTTTGAATCTCTGAGTGATCGCTTCCTAAGAATGTCACACAACTTCCCAGGATTGTTTGGTCATGTGACAATAGATCTCCCTCCCCAGCGAAACAGGGGTTACCCTCGAGTTATTGGAAAACATATCCATTTTCTCAGATGGCTGGTTATCTGTTGACATTCAACCTGAAGAATTTTAAGTTTAGAAAGTAGATTGCTTTGCCAAGTACCAGGCCAGGCCTAGGATGACACATGGCACTGAGTTCTGGCCCTGCAGATCTGTGGCTTGTCCCATGACCTTCGTGATATTTTCTGCTTAGTTCCATTGTGTGTGTGTGTGTGTGTGTGTGTGTGTGTGTGTGTGTATGCGTGTGCGCGTTTTATTTTTAATTTATTTATTTGCAAGCTGAGAGCGGGAGAGAGAGAACATGGGCACATCAGAGCCTCCAGCCACTGCCAAAGAACTCCAGATGTGTGTGGCACTTTGTGCATCTGGTTTTATTTAGGTTCTGGGGAATCCTTAGGCTTTGCAGGCAAGTTCCTTAAGCACTGAGCCATCTCTCCAGCCCAGCATGTGTATATTTTAGCCTTCCACTTAAACAGCTCTAGGACGTCTATGCTTGACCTCCTCCACTTCCTCACACGTCATTCCTTAGCTGTGGTCATTTTAACCTTGGTCATGTCCATGCAGTCCATCTTGCAAACTCCCCAAGGCATCTCTCTTCATCTACACAGCTTCAGGGAGATGCTTGTGAAGTGTCATCAATTCCCACTGACAGACATACAGACACTTCTGGAACACGGCTATGGCCACGTTTATAAGGTCACAGACTCAATGTCGATTAAAGGATCAAATTTAAAAGGAAAATGGAAATTTTAAAGGGATATTGTTTATAAGAAGGTAATTGTTAGAGTCACTAGGAGCTTAAGTTATCTCTTTTCTTCATCCTGGAGCATTCTGTATCTTCTCATTGGCAGTTGAAGTGACTGTCCCCGGCAATCATAAACCTAACAGAAGACATGCCAGAGGACCAGGGCTGAGTCTGTATGGCTGGAAGGAATACCACCTCCCAGCCTTCTGGCAGGTCAGATGCTAGGCACTATTGACACTGAGATACAAAATAAGATTCCTAAATTCTGATGCCAATGAGTCTGTTTCTATGGCTATAAAGCTTGCTGTTAACATTCTGTCTATTTTGTTTGTGGGCTTTTTAAAAAATATTTTATTTATTTATTTTCAAGCAGAGAGGGAGAGAAAAAATGGGCTTCCAGGACCTCTAGCCACTGCAAATAAACTCTAGATGCATGAGCCACTTTGTGCATCTGGCTTTAAGTGGGTACTGGGGAATCGAACCCAGGTTGTTAGGCTTTGCAAGCAAGAGCCTTAACTGCTGAGCCATTTCTTCAGCCCCTGTCTGTAGGCTTTTGATTTCCATGTATAAATGATTCTTTCTGGAATTCTTTTTAGTCTTTTCAGATGCTTCTTTGTTCTCGCTAAGTTTACTTATTTTTCTTATCATCTCGCTGCCATGGGAGAATCTGGCTGGAAATCACCAAACAAGTCAACATTTCATTGGCTTAGTCCTCTCCTGCATGACACATTCAACAACATGAAGATGACCTCTAGTTACCTTTCTTTGGGGCCCTCTGACTCTTCACATGACAGTGAAAATTAGAATACTTGGACTCTCTGTGATAATGATCACCCACCATTATCAACTTTAGGGGTTCCCTCGCCAACTGTCCTTCTCCTCTTGTGGACACACTCACATACCTGCCAAGGCTATTTTTCTTCCCAGACTTAGAGTCAATGTTAATAATGACTCAGAGCCTTTAATCTCAGCACTTGGAAGGCCGAGGTAGGAGGATCACCATGAGTTTGAGGCTACCCTGAGACTACATAGTGAATTCCAGGTCAGACCCCACCTCGAAAAACCAAACAATATTAATAATGGAGATGATGATTCAGTAAGGCAGATTAATTTACTGCATAATTCTTCTTTTAAAGATATTGGCCTCTGCTCTAGAGGCTTTCTTTTTTTAAATATTTTATTTATTCATTTTCAAGCATAGAGATACACAGAGAGAGAGAGAGAGAGAGAGAGAGAGAGAGAGCGCACCAGGGCCACCACCTTGTGGGTCTGGCTTATGTGGGTCCTGGGGAATTGAACCCAGGGCCTTAGGCACTAGAGGCAAGTGCCTTAACCCCTGAGCCATCTCTCCAGCCCTGCTGCATAATTCTTAGGTCAATAAGAAAATACTTTCACATCTTTCTTTCATGCAATGCCATGAACGTTTCACTGAATGTAGGGGGAGAAAAAAAAATCAATGTAGAAACCTTTGGGGTTTTGAAAGAGAAGTTCTTAGAAATAAAATACATTTTTCAAGATAGTCTGTGTTTGGCATATCACTGAACAATGATCCATTCTTCCCAACCTCAATTCTGCTGTAACTATTTTCTTTTTTAAAAAAATCTTTATTATGAATAAGTACATACATTGCATGATCAAATCTTGTGAGGTGTCCCATTTCCCTCCTCTCTGTCCCCTACCCACTGGGGTCCTTCCTTGGTGCACATACTGGATCTTTCCATAGGATAGGGGGTATGAAGTGCACCAGAGGGAGCCAGTTTTTTTTCCTTTTCTTTCTTTTTTAGTAACTATTTTTAAAATATATCTTCACTGCAGTTATCATCATGGCCACCAGGAGGCACTGCCGGCCACCTAATGTATTGGACAGGCCTTTGAAATACTTTAAAATTACCTGTAAAATTCTAAAATATAACACAATAGAAAAAATATATAGTTCATAGAGGATAATGACAGCAAGGATCATGTTCTGTCCCAAAGTTAATATAGATTCTATCATCTGTCATCAAGAGTAAGTAAAGTTTCCAGACTCAGCAAAATAAATTAGTGGTTAAAGATACTTCCTTCTCTTGATCTTCCTTCCCTCCCTTCCTCCTCCCCTCCCTCCCTTCCTTCCACATTGAGATAGTGGAGTGCGCTCTCAAGGGCCAAATCTAACCAGCCATGTGTTTCTATAAAGTTTTATTAGAACACCACTACAAACACCTGTTTACATATTGTCACTGAATGCTTCCTCATTACATCAGCATCCGGGAGTTGCAACAGACACTTTTCTGTGCCTTAAAGCTTCAAAGAGTTACTACCAGCCTTTTGTAAAACAAGTGTGACGTTTGCAGTGTTTTCAAGAAGAGAGGTGGATAAGGGCTAATGGTCTGGGGACCAGCTTCTTGAGATGTATGTTTGCAATAAGGTGATGACACCATCTGTGGACCATGTTAGAGACTCATGTCCAGGCATATGATGCCAACAGAAGAAGCCAAGGACACACACCCAGCTGCCACACAGTGTTGGAAATGAACTTGGGCAGAACGTCAACTGGTATCTGCATCTCTGCATCCGGTGGGGAGTTTTACCAAAGAGGGAAAGAAGTCCAGATCCCCAGCCACAGAATGGCATGTGTCTTCCAGTGGGTACTCAGTATTCTCTGCTGGGGGCAGGCGGCACTGTGCCACACGGCCTGTGTACGTCCAGAGTTGGAATTTGTCATCTGATCACAAAATGGAAAATGTGGGGAGGGGAAAGAAATAGGTAAGATGGATGATTTTGTGAGCGTTGGGGAAAGGTGGGTAACAATGATTTTAAAAACCGATTTAATGAAAATGCCATAGTCGTTTCCGGAAGGACTTACTAGAAAGATGGTTAAGAAGAACTCACATGGATTTAGAGACCTACCTGTTCTTACACACTGTAACCAAGCACATAAATGAGGGATTTTTGGAGTGATAATGCTGTGAAGTAGCCATCTGTGGGGGACACTCTCAGCCCCAGGGAACAGCGTGGGGGAAGAGGCTGGAGAAGTATGAAAAGGCCAAAGCCAACAGGTGCAAGTTGCCTGGCCCTTCGTCCTGTCTCTGTCACAATCCAAGGAGCAGAGCAGAGCCGAACAGGTGGCTCAGATGGAAGGAAAAGTGATGGAGGATTCAGTCAATTAATAATAAAAAAACAGTGCTGGAGAGATGGCTAAGAGGTTAAGGTGCTTGCCTGCAAAGCCTAAAGACCCAGTACTCACGCAAGCCAGACACCCAAGGTGGCACTTGCATCTGAAGTTTGTCTGCAGTAGCTAGAGGCCCTGGCATGCCCGTTCTCTTTGTCTCTCTCTATGTCTCTGCTTCCAAATAAATACATATTCAAGGAAGGGAGACAGATGAGACCAATTGTAAAAACTGCATCAGAGGTGACTGTGGGTGCCTGCAAACCTGTCAGAATTACAATGATAGCTCAAGAGAGGGTGAACTGATAGTCTGGGCGAGTCTGGGGGATTCCCAGGTGTACACAGGTGTGGAGTCAGTGTGAGGGGTCTAGGTGGCTCTTCCAACTCCTGGATGTGTGGCTTCCAGAAAAGTTACTTAGCTTTTCTCTCCCTTGGCTTTTCCAATAGCCCAGGGGGCCCAATGATGGCATCAACGATTGTAAGAATTAAATCTGTTAATTCATATACAAGTCTTAGAACAGACCTGGCAGGTGTCAGTCCTAGGCGATTGTCAGCTGTTAGGACTGATCCAGACATCAGACGAGGGTTCAGAAGAATGTTCCAGACTTGGGTGAAATCAAATTTCAACCAAACAGCCCACAGATTCTTGCAGGTAATAACTGAGGTCAGATTGAACAGGAACTTGGAGTGACTGCCAACAAAAAGAGCCCAGATCTGCCCACAGTACTGTAAATCGACTGCGATTTGAGGAAATCTCTGTCGTTTCTACTCCTGTGATTCTCCTCAGGCCTGTCCTGTTCAACATTTTTCATCAGCAAGACCTGAAATAACTTTACTTTTATTGTGACAGTTCTGAAATATTGTGAAATATTCCAAGCGCACAAAAATAACTCTCAACATTTAGAGCTGACAAACCTTGGAAATGCCACAACTGAAGCAGGAGTGATTTCTTTTCTTATGAACATATTCCGATAGAGATGGAAAGGTCTTTCAGGGAAGGGTCACAGAGCTTTTCCTGAAGTATGTTAGGATAAACACCAAAAGAAAAAAAAACACATGTGCCTCATTTATTCAAATGTTTATAAAACATTTAATGTATGGCTCATGTCTTAGTCAGCTTGTCCTTGCTGTGACAACATACCTGGGATTAACAAGGAGGAGGAAAGATTTTTTTTTTAAGATCACAGTTTCAGAGGTTTGGGCACATGATCACTTGGCTTTGTTGTTACTGGGCCATCATGAGGAGAAATATTATGGCATAGGCATGCAGGAAATGAAAGCTCCCCTCTCCATGGTGACCAGGAAGCAGAGAGTGTGAGAAAGATTCTGGGGATAAGATTTACCCCTGAAGAGGACATTTCTCTGGTCCATTTCTTCCCATTATGCCCCACCTTTTATAGTATCCACACCTCCAAAAAATTATCAACAAATTATGGATCCATGAATGTAAAAGTCTACAGACTTCTTTACATCCAATAATTTCCCCCAAAGTCTCATCTTGGATATGTTAGTATGGAGATCAACCCAGTGATCGTTGTTTGAAGACACTCCATACCCTACCCATAACCTCTGGATAGTTGGAATTGATGTGGACAAATCCAGTAACTTATTTCCATGGACCTTATCTTCAGGTAGGCTCTTGGCTCACTAGAAGAGTTCATGCATCAGGAGTCTGGTTTCATTTCAAGGTTTGCAACTAACTAAGCAACTGACTAGCTTTGTCTCATGTATACCGTAGTGATAAGATACCATCTCCTCATACTTAGCAATTATTTATCTCATCACAACCATTCACTGGGTGCTAGAGTCTTGGGGAATGAAAGTAAATGTTAAAAAACCCCTGCTTGCATGCAGCTAATGTAGGATCCATATGGTAAAATCAGGGAGTTAAAGTTAGGATTAATACTGAGAGATTCATGGAAGGTATATTTTATTTTAATGGTACAAACATGCATCCAATTCCTCTGGCATTTTAATTGGGGATAGCTAATGTAGATTTTGACTGATACTGAAGTCATATTCCAACATCATAGCCTGCCTGTCTCTAGCATGGATCTAAACACTCTGCTCTGTACTGTAGAAAAGAAACCCCACGATTTTTATAAAACCTTGGATGTCTGTCCTAAAAAACGTTTTTTCTGCCACACTTTCCTTCCCTCCTACACAGGAGCCTGAGTCAAGATGTATCATGGGTGAATAAGTTTCCTTCTGTGTCACCGGAACCTAAATATATCACCAGAACCACCACATGCCAGACAAGGAAGGCACTTACGATCAGTTACTGGAGAAGCCGGCACCCTCTCACAGGACCAGTCACCACCTAGCTGTGAGCTAAGACTCCCCACTTGCTCATCTGGCCCTTTCTCTGGCAGCCACCTCAGCAGGTAAGAGCACCTCCTCATTCTGTCCCCTCCCAGAGGATCCCTGGAAGATGGTCTGGAGGAGACTTTGATTGACAGCTAAAGGAACCCAGGCTTACTCAGCAGCCAACATTGGCTCTGCAAGTTTGGAAGGTTCTTCCTACAATCCTTTAGGCCTCATATATTTTCTGGCACAGAGAGCAGAAGAGAGATATTTTTTGTTCATGATTTACCAAACAAATATTCAGTGAGCATCTACCATGAATGAAGCAAGACCCTATATATTAGGAACACATTATTCCAAAGTCCCTACTGGCTTTCACTTTATTCATGGGAGAGTTGACAATAAACACATTGATGAACTATTAAATACTGGGTCAGTACTATGGATGGAGTTGTATATTCCACAAAATATATGCTGGAGACCTATAGAGCATGGCACTTCATCTGGGAGAGAGCTCCTTTGTAGATCATGGAAGTTAAATGAGATCTTAGGGTGGAGCTCTCATTTGTCAGAAATGGTAGCATTGTAAGGGAGAAACCACACATACATATCCACGTCAAGTAAAGTTTATGTGAGGACACAGAGACAGAGTGGCTCTCCACTAGCAAGGAAGAGAACTGTCACCACACTGTCATCAATTTTGGACTTCCAAGCCTTCAGGACTGTGAGAAAATAAATGTCCAATATGAAAGCCATGCTCCTCTGCCTACAGATAGTGATTAGTGATCCGCAGCAAAGTGGGGAGAGGCAAAGAGCTGGACGGATGGGGTGAGAACTCTCTCAGGCAGTGATGCGGAGGCACTCCAGCTTTGTAAAAAATTATTTCTATATTTATTTGTGGAAAAAGGGGAGAGAGAGAGAGAGAGAGAGAGAGAGAGAGAGAGAGAGAGAGAGAGAGAGAGAGAGAGAGAGAAAGAGAGAGAGAGAGAGAGAGATTGATTTCTCCAGGGCCTCCTGCCACTGCAACAAACTACAGACACACATGTCCCTTTGTGCATTTGGCTTTATGTGGGAATCGAATCTGAACCATTCAGTTCTACAAGCAAGCGCCTTCAACTGATGAGCCATCTCTCCAGCCCTCCAGTTTCATATTTAAGAACAGTAACAATCCAGATCAATCCAGATCAATCCCTCCAGATTATATGGGGGAAACAAACCATTCCCTTGCAGGATAGAATAGTGTAACATGATTGCCTTGCTCTGTGAGCTTAGGCTCATCCCTGATCCCCTCATCTCGGTTTTCTCTCTTGTGAAAAAGCGACATTACTCATCTTACCTCACTGGACTGCTGAGATGCTTAAGTTAATATATTTAAAATGCATAGACCACTGCTGAAGCATAGTGCTCCATAAACATCAGCAAACCATACTATCAGCAATAATCCAGCACCTGCTACTGTTATTGGAAAGCTATAGACAGACTACTAGAAAATTCATCAATGACGTCATCTTCTCTGAGCATCACGGTCCTGGCCATCTCTGAGACCTCAACTTGGCTTCTCTGTTTCTCCATCACTATTGGATGCACCAAATTGCCAACGAAGCTCCCAAGTTGTGAATGGAGAGCTCTCTGCCAGAGCAGAAAGCCATCAAAGATCGTTGGAATTAACCCTTTCTTTCGAGTAGCAGCGGCAGTGAACAGGGTAGAGGCAATCCCCTGGGGAAGGGCAAGAATGAGAAGATGAAAAGAAATAGGAGGAAGAAAAGGAAGAAATCTATAAGGAAATAAGTGACTGTGGGGGAGGGGGTGAAAGGAACACGGAATTTCCTGTGGGCTCCATTGCTAACATGGGAAAAAGCTTTGATGTGGGCTGACAAGCTTAATCTACAGTTGGTTTCATTGGTAGATATTTGATTTTTTGGCAAGTGTGAGTGTGTATACACATGTATGTATATGCATTTGTGTGGGGAGAGCACAGGCATATGCATCTCTTCTGCACACCTATGGGGGTCAGAGGGTAACTTTTGGCTGGTTTTTATCTTTCCACCTCATTTGAGGGAGGGTTCCTCTCTCTTGATAATTACTCTGCTATTGTTTTGTCTGCGCTAGCAGACATCCTCCTGCCTCCAGCTTGCAGTCAGTGTGCTATGATTACAGAAGCCCACCAGAGTTTCTGGCTTTTTGTGGGTGTTTGGGGATTGAACTCAAGTATTCAGGCTTGAGGAGTGATTTAAGTAAGCACTGAGCCATCTCCTCAGCTCTCACTGGTAGATAGTAAAGAAGCCACTGGGCACAGTTTATCTGCACACAATGCAAGGAGAATCGATCTTTGGAATAATCCATCTCTAGGTCTTGCTCTGACGGAGGCACTGTGACAATTTCACGACATGAACCAAGATCATTTTGGACCTGCCGTCATGCAAACATACTCTGGGCAGAATTCATGGGTGGGGCTTTCCTCCCAGTACTCCTCCTCCTGCATGCTTGGCAAGATGTCACCCGAACATGGTTATCAGCATCATCTGGCAGTATCTCAGACAGGTGCATGCTTCTTCCAAAGGATGCCAAATCTCTTCGTTTCCTACAGGCCTTTGCTTTTATTCTCCCATTTTTCTAGAACACTATTTTATTTTTATATTATCATCACCATCGTACACCTCACACACTATCCATCAATAAGTGTATGACTCACAAATACTGCTATGATTCCAACATTAGCGGAGTTCACCTTCATTTTTATTCAATTCTATGGAAATCCAGTGATCTGCATATCATTCTACTTTGCTTTTTCTTGGGAGGGGGGAGGTTGATGTTTTGTTGGCAGTAACTATGATTGTACAAAGTCTTTAGGATTACACTGTGAGCCAAATGAAAATCTATAGAAAAAAAGGAGTTTTTTTTTTCCTAACTGAAGTCCTCAGGAAAAACATCTATTTACCAGTAAGTTTAGTCCTCCACAAAACTTAATGAAATTAAGGATGAGCCAAGATGGCAAAAAGAACTGTGAATTAGAACGTCCTAAGCAAGTGCCTGCAAATTATTACTTCAGTGAAACTGTTGATTACTTGGAGAGGCAATTTTCCTGTAGACTACAGAGGCTTAGAAAATTCCATGATCCTTTCATGGGAATCTGTGCCCTTGCTTCTAAGGTTGTTACATAACAGTGGTTGCACCTCCAGCAGTCATTTGACCTTGAACTGTCACACACACAATGTCCTTGTGTGTAGAATGAGAACAGTAATATGTACCTCCCACAGGGGATGAGCGAGTGATGGGCAATCAACCAATATTTAAATCTCTTTTCTAGCTGATGTATAAATTTCTTTCTTTTATTTATTTATTTTTGGCCTCCTGTTTCCTATAATTGGGGATTGGAATTTATCATGTCTTAGGATATGCCCCCTCCATTTCAACTCTCTGCCCCTCCTGTTCATCCTTCATTAAGGTCTGTCTCTCTACTACAAACGCCTCACAGCATCTGACATCAGGACTGGTCTACTCAGATAACAGAAACCTTTCAGAACTTCAGACCCATTCTCCAACATCTCCCTTTCATTTTTTTTCTCTTCTATTCTGGAAGTTTCTTAGAAAAGGAAACAGCCTAGATGCTCAATGTTAAAGAAATCAGGTGGAGCTTTTTCAAGCAATCTAGGTTTTGAAATCACAAAACCGTGAGGATCCTCTTGATGTACTTTCAGATGTGGAGCTTGTGTTTCCTGAAGGGGCACAGATGACAATCACCAATGCCACTGGAAAATGCTTTCTCTCCTCTGATGTGACTGTATAGAAAAGGTTTAAGGGGACATTGCATTTCTTTGTTAAAAGCCATTTGCTTCTGAAAGTACTATCTAAGACACCTAGGTATCTTATTCAGTGTCTGAATCTATTAATGGAATATTAGTTTGTATTTAAGATTGTAGTGAGGACTAGCTAACCTCATAATTTGGGTGGGCTTATACTTATTTATCAAATATTCCAAGAACCTCTCATCTGTCATTTTTGGTATGAATCTATTTTTTTTAGTAAAGTACATGAAAATTAGTATTTAACCAATAAATGCAAAACTTAAGAAGTGATAGGCTTACTCTTACCTCATAATAAATCAGGCAGTGATATTATGAAAGATAATCCCATTTTGAATTAACTCTTGTTTATTTATTTAAAATTTCTCTTTCAAACGGGGACATGCACACATGTCCTGGAAAATAATGTGGAGGAGCAGACTGGGGCATCTACACATTATATAAATAAATATTAAACATTTTGTTCACCAAACTTATAGATGGCATCATTTAATTCTCTTCCATGGTTATTTCACAGTTTTTGGATCAGCATAATTCTGAAGTCATCTATCTATCTATCTATCTATCTATCTATCTAGATATAGATGATATAGATATATATATATATCTATATACATATAGTTTAAATGAAGCATTGGCTACCATCCTTACAAAGCCGTGTTGGTAACATCACACAACCAGCCATATTTTCTGAGCTATGAAACTGCAGTGCCTTCTCCTCTGGCCATGATTCCCTAAGGCTTGTCAATCTGCACCACTGCATTCTACATCTCTGTTCAACTGGGCCTTGGAGCTTCTTGAAGCTTCCAAAGAATGGCTCATCTCTCAGCTAAGACTAATAAAATCAAACTCCTATCTCTTGCTTCCCTGTTTAATCCCTTCCTGTATAATTCTCTAATTTGTAGACTACAGCCAAGGGCTGAGAGAGCAATTTCCCCTACATTTCATGATTTCCTGCTTATAATGATTCCATTTTTGGTTTGAAAAACAACACTAACAATGATGCTTTTAGGTACTCTCCTAGAGCCCACAAAAAGTAAAACTAGAGGGGAAGAAACGATTTCCTAGCTAAGTGTCCGGCAGAATATTCATCCATTTGGTATCTCTCCATCCCCATGGTCATTCTGTCTCTCAATTGCCCTGACTGCTGCCCCTCGTGAGGAATTTCTGTGTGTACTTTCCTGAACATTTCTCATGACAATGCATTTATTTTCATTTCAGTAACATAAACTACCTCCTGAATTTATATATTTTGCTCTTATATCTTCACCAAACTATGCTTACCAGTGCAACTCCTAACATATCCTAACAGGCCTTGCCATCTTAACATGGGCAAATCAGAATCTCTCCCCATGCCCACCCCCATCCTTCAACTTGCTAAATGTCCTGCATCTCCAGACACCCCAAGCAAGAATTGGGAGCAAACACAACCACATCCATCCTTCCCCTTCAATATCCAAATATCAACAAGTTTGTAAAAGCTGGAGGGTCAAAGGATATTACAAATACTTGTCATCGTCAGCCACGGGCCACTGGGAGGAACCTCCAAACCAGGCACAGTTTATGGGAGGAAAGGGTATATTGAAGTTACAGATCCAGGGGAAGTTCCATAATGGTGAAAGAGGCTGGCCCTCTCTCACAGGTCCAAGCAGAGAAAGAGAGACCCATCACCAGCAACTCCAAAGCAAGCAAGCACACTGAAATTCTCAAACTGCAGGAACTCCAGGCTTGAGCTTAGACTGCTCTTTGCAAATGTATAGCTGTAATTTGAGATCTACTCTAGAAACACCTTAGGACTGGACCCTAGGATCTGGCCACAATGACACACCCTCCAGCAAGGCAGCTGGAGATAAACTT
Organism: Zapus hudsonius; assembly: GCA_004024765.1. Taxonomy (NCBI): domain Eukaryota; kingdom Metazoa; phylum Chordata; class Mammalia; order Rodentia; family Dipodidae; genus Zapus; species Zapus hudsonius. The sequence goes on along the minus strand of PVHP010009880.1, from coordinate 34,201 downwards.
TAATAAACTCTTGAATTTATTGGGGGACATCGGGTTCCCCCCCTAAACCCTTCATCCATATCATTTGCCAGCACTAAAAATTTGTTGCTGGTCAGCCTGCTTTGCTTCTCTTTATGATGCTTTGTAGTCCATTCTCTGAGAATCAGAGAAGTCTCTGAAAAAAATGCAAATCAGCCACTGTCATTCTGTTAGAAACCTTCTGTGGCCTCATGCACTATTCAAACTCAACCTGTGTTGCTTTTGCTTCCAAATCTTGAGGAACCGGTTTGCCTACCTTCCTGAAACCATCTCATAACAAACCTCCTCTGTGTCATTATTACCTGATCTGAAAGCATTTCTGATTTTCGTTGTTGCCTCTCTTTCATTCTTTCTGTCTCTCTTTCTTTGTCTTTCTTTCTTTCTTTTCTTTATTCCCTTGTTTCTTTCCTATTTCTTTGTTTCTTTCCCTGCCTTCTCTCTTTTTCTTTCTGTCTTTCTTGACCATTCTTTGCATCTTTTGCTACATCTCATTGTGCATGCTGTACATCCCTCAGAGACTCAACTGTTTTCACCCTGCACATCATCCTTTTGAAGCAGGGCTGAGCTCAGGAAACACTCCCTTGGGTTATAATCTAATGACATTTCTGCCATTCTTCATGGCATCTCCCACTTCCATTTCCTGATAGCGCTTCTCACTTTGGGAAAACATCTCGCTCATTAATTTGTGGACTTAATATTTTGATGCTTTCTCTTGAAAGCAGAATTGTCCAGTGGGAACATTGGCCATCTATGAAACTGTAAATATTCTAGGAGCCATGATATAAAAGTAGAAGACATAAATTTCATTCATATCAATGAAATGTATTATGTTTAACTCAATACACCTAAAATATTGTCATTTTTAGAACACAATATTAAAATTTTTACTAGTGAGATATTTTACACTCTTTCATACAAAATCTTTGAAATCCAATATAGTCACTAATTCTCCAATGTACAATATTTGGACCAGCCACATTTTTGGGGTCCAGTGGTTTAATATGGGAGGTTACTTTATTGGACAGCATAACTGTAGAACCAAACTTCACGGAACAGAGACCCTGTGTGCCACGTCCACAGCCATATTGTGTTTGTGGAGAGAATAATGCCTTTTGTATGGTGGTAACTCAATAAATGCTCACTGAGTGAGAAAACAGTCAAAAGAATTTTTAGATCCTACCAGATTTTTAGATCTTACCAGAATTTTAAAATAAAGATTGAATACCTATGTGGATATAGGTTAATTTCATTAATCTAAGCCCTTAACATTCTAACAAAGTAAATTAATTGTCTTGAGTGAAGAAATGCATTGATTTAATAATGTAAGTAGAGATTTGTTGGAGAGGTCCCTAGAGTTTTGTATGTTTCATAATCTGCCTAACATCACTCTACTGTCCTTTGACATCTAACAGATGCTTACATGAAATAATCACTCCCTGTGTTCATTCAGCAGAAAATTCCATTCATCTTGCATATGGCGTCTCCTGTTCTCACTGCTTCCAAAGTAGGTCTCCTTCGGGAAACCTTGGTCATTGGATTCCTGGGATTTCTTTGCACTTTGGATGGAGTACAATGTGCATGATACCTATCCTGTGAAAATAAAGGAGTCCTATTTCTACATCTCAATTGTCCATGGTAACAGTATTGGAGTAAGACTTTTAGCTCCCCTCATGGGAAGATACCCAATCTTGCTGACTGACCAGATAAAATTTTGAAATATACACTGTCCAAGAATACCAATTAGATATAATTAATGTATTTCAGATGTCCTGTACTCAGAAAGAAACAAACGTGACTCTTAACAAGTATGAAGTAGACCAAACATAAAATAATAAAAATGATCTTTCTGGATAAGCTGGACTTGAGTTTATGAACTAATAACATCAAGTCTGGGCTGTTCTAGTGCTCAGGAGAACCCAAGGCTCTGTGTCATAGTTCCCTTGGCTGAGCAAACACAGGTAAGATGGATGTGGACATGCGTGTATGCTGGTGGCTCTCCATATAGGTGGAAGGAACTGTGGAGTGTACACAGTCTGGAACTCCTACAAACAACTGAGCGATGAGCTGGGCACCAAGGACACATCATCTCTGTGGCCTCTATGTATTCGTCTCTTGTAATGACAGCTTGTATACATTGCACAATAAACTTAGCACCTGGGCAGGTTCTGGACCACCTGGTGACATAAATATAATTTATCTGCTGCATTTGTTTTCTTGCATGGAATCAAGAATAGTTTCAAGAGGAAGAGTGTTGTTTTCCCAGTGCTTGACAACTCAAACTCATAAAAGCCCCTGCAGAGAGACAGAATCAGGGACACAGAATGGACACAGAAGGCATTTGCTCATTTATTGGGCCATAAATCGAAGCTTCACCTTGACCCATTTGAGTGCCACTAGATTGGGGACAGAGAAAACACACACACACACACACACACACACACACACACACACACACACACACACACATACAAACCAACTCCCATGGTTAGCGCTTGGTCAGGATCTGGTGATAAGAGTGAAAAAGAAGAAATGAAAGCCAAATGGGCACATGACTTCTGGGTACAATTAACCCAATCAGAATGCTTGAGTCAAGGAATATTAAATTCTTGCTACCAACTGTGTTTATCTGATATTCAAAGAACCAAAACAAGGCACCTGGGAAAGTCATGCTATCCAGGCATATGCCTCTCGGTCTCAGACTGCGCGTCGTTTGAAGTCTATGTCATTGTTTACAGCTTCCAGCTATTGGTCCAATGCCAAGAATTCAATGGAAAATGCATTTAAGGAATAAATAAATCTACAGCAAAGGATCAATCAATCACCAACTCTGGATTTCTAAACTAAACTACACAGAGTTTGTTCAAGAGCTTTCCTAAAATGTATCCCAGGAAGCCATGTAAAAGTTATGCACATGAGATTTCTAGGCTGTTTCTTTCCTTTGAAGAGCAACTCTTATACATGGGCAATATTCAAAAAAAAATAAATCTCATTTATGTTCCGGCTGATCTCTGAAGCCAGAAATATAGTCAGTGTTGGAGAATTGAGAGTATTCTGAGAAAATACCAAATATCAAGGAGGTGATTTGAATTCCTGTAATTTCACACCCAAGTCTCATGTTGCAGAATTATGCAAATCAGTCTCTTTAAGTTTGCGCAGCACTAAACAAAGAAATTGATTCTAAGAATGGGAGCAGAAGCTAGAAATTGAAAAAAATGAGTGAAATAAGCTGCTGTTTGGGTTTGTTAATAGAAATCAGGGACTATACCTACTATAAAAACTAGTATGAAATTAGTACCTAATAAGAATAAATCATGGAGCATCTGTTTGACTATCCTGACAGAACCACTGAGGGTTCTTCCTCACAGAAATTAGGAATGACTGCCCTATCATCACCCATGGGAATACTAAGAGATAAAGATGGCCAGGAGCAGACTTGAACCTAAACAAGCCAGCCAGCAAACACATGGTTAATTCCTGATCTAAGCTTAAGTCAATTACCTGATATGAACTTTGAATTTAGAGTCTGATTCAAGGTTTTCATAGCTTCTATTTTTGTAAGTTTCTTTGTTTCTTTATTGATTGATATGGGGTCTCATGCAGCTCAGGCTGATCTGGAATTCACTGTATCTGAGGATGACCTTGAACTCCTGATCATCCTTCCTTCATCTGCCAAATACTGGGATTAGAGGCATGTACCACCAAACCCAGAAAATTTTAGATTCACCCCCCCATTGTTGAATGCATCATTTTGTTGTTGTTGTTGTTGTTGTTGTTGTTGTTGTTGTTGATAGGAGGTAAGTCTCTGCCAGAGATGGCCAGCTCATACTTTGAAAAAACTACAAAGCACAGTAAGCCATTGTAGGTAAGGCTTGCTGAATAATAGACCAATTTAATTATAAGATACCTAACCTGCAAAACAGATAAGGCACCAGTTTAATAAAGCAAAAACACAAACAAAGAGGGGTTGGAGAGATGTCTCAGCATTTAAAGCACTCACCTGCAAAGTCTAGACTCTCCAGCACCCATGTAAATCCAGATGCACAAAGTGGCACATGCATCTGCATTTGTTTGCAGCAGCTGGAGGCCCTGGCATGCCCATTCTCTCTGTCTGCCTCTACTCTATCTCTCCCTCTGCTTGCAAATAAATAAAAAAAATATTTATTTTAAATATTTAAAAGAGAACAAAGGGGATTTCTGAGTCAGAAGAAGGTTCACTACTTAATCTTTGGAAACTAAGAGTGATTTCAGGGCCCTAGAGTATTCAACTGTAATAACAGAGACGTTCAATACTGCAGCATCATAGAAGTTTATCTCTAGCCACTGACAAGATAATAAAATTAATCTTCTGTCATCTTCAATACTATCATGTACACATTTGACTTTCAAGTTCATCTGCCCAGCACCTCACCAATTAATTAATTGTCACTCCTTAAACATTTCGGTCTTGTCTGGCCCTCACTCAATTTTACTGCTCATCAGGAATATGCTAATTGAAAAAATGGAAACCCCTCATTAGAAAAATACAATTTAGAAAGAGAAAGCTGAGGTCAGAAGGGTGGATTCAGGTGAAGACCAGTGCAGAGCTCATGATGTGGGGAGAGGCCGATGGGTGTTCACAAGGAGTGTTAAGAGAAAGACGTGAGAGCTGGACGTTCCTGCAAGGACGTCAACCTGAATTTGATCAGCACAAAATGTCTCCTCATTTTGTTACAAATACTGAAGCTGAAAAATAACATTACAGAAAGCTCACACCTAAATACACATATGAAAAACACACTAAAATAATGCCTACACTCTTCAAATTATCTCTGCCCTTTCTACTTGTATTAGAATAATCGAGGTTTTTCTGGTTTTCTTGTGTTAGTTAAGATTACTTTTACATAAGCTTTGTATAGATTAGCAGAAACTATACAGTTAAGTGCAAATATAAATGTTTCTTGATAGAGGAGGGTTGGAGAAGGAAAGTAATAAAACAAATGGAAAGAAGGAAAAAGTGAATAAAATAAAATATTTTATAAAGGTAATCTGAAGTCAGGGAAGGAAAATAAAGAAAACTCTAAATATGTAAAATTTTGGAACCTAAGAGAGAACTCAGGAGGGATTGAAAAATACAGAAATAGAGCAAAAATATATAAATAGAAAGATGCTGGCAAAAGGGTGAAATTATAAAATTAAAACTTCAGGATAAACGCTATTGAAAGTACTTTTCTTAATGTTTTTAAAGGAGTAATGACTCAGAAAGGTGAGGGTGGGTATCTCTGAAGCTAAACAAAACTAAAGATGATTAAGAAGCATTGGGGACAAAAACTTTTTTTGGTAATTCTTTTTAAATAAAAAAAAGTCTTAAAGGCTCAGGGAAGGTGGACCCTTCTTTTAAAAGTATTTGTATGCCTCGCTCAGAAGAGATTAGGCTCATCTTTAAGATTAGCTTTCAATTTTGCCTGTGTGTCATTTTCATGTGTGTGGCTCTTTAATTTTGGGGTTCACTCAAGCCTATAATTTGACAGGTTTGGACAGACTTCAAGAAGAGTTGATTCCTTTAAAGAGCAAAAAATGTCGACCTAACCTCATCCTACATCCTCACATATTAAACTAGGTGAAAAAAAGAAAGAAGGGAGAAAGAAAGAAGGAGAGAAGAAAGAAGAGAAAAGAAAAAAGGAAGGAAGGAAGGAAGGAAGGAAGAAAGAAAGAAAGAAAGGAAGAAAGAAAGAAAGAAAGAAAGAAAGAAAGAAAGAAAGAAAGAAAAAGAAAGAAAGAAAGAAAGAAAGAAAGAAAGACTGATAAGGAAGGATTCCAGGAAAACATGATGAAGGTTGCATCCCATGAGCTCAAGGGATACAGCAAGAACACCACATGTCGACTCAAAAGTAAGCTATATCTTACATTATGTATGTGAGGATTTTATGATTTTGAACCCATTTTGGTTTAGCCTCATGCTTAAGACAATCCCCTCCCCCATCCCTTACCCCTCATTCATAACCTCTCACTTCTTTCTACTAGTCTGTGTAGAGTTTACGGTTATCCTGGTTAAGGGCCGCATATGAGGGAGAATATGCGGTGTTTGGCTCTCTGTTTTTTTTTTTTTTTTAGTATCTCTTTTGTTCATTTTTTTTTATTTAATATATATTTATTGTCCATAATGTGTTACATTATTTAGTGGGCAAACCATGCGTTGTTATCCCGAATTCCCCAATTCCCCCCCTCCCCATTCCTGATCAGTTGTATATCCTCCTCTGTGGGCTGTCTGTATTAGTCCTTGTGGCAAGGTATCCTGTATATCTTAGTACTCATCCCAGTCTTCCTGAGATCGCTTAGTAGGATTTGCTCCAAGTCAGACCATTTTTCACTAAATTTCGATATGTCATTTTTCCTTTCAGCTGAATAGAATGCCATGGTGTAAATATACCAGAGTTTTGTTATCCATTCCTCCATGGAAGGGCATTTGGGTTGATTCCAATTCTTGGCTATTATGAATTGAGCTGCTATAAACATAGTTGCACAAATGTCTCTCTCCTGAGAAGTGACATCTTGCAGGTAGATGCCTAGTAGAGGGAGAGCTGGGTCCATTGGTAGCTCTATGTCCATTCTGCTGATGAGTCTCCACAGTGTTTTCCAAAGTTTTAGAACAAGCTTGCAGTCCCACCAGCAGTGAATGAGGGTTCCTCCTCCCCCCCCCGCATCCTCGCCAGCAATTATTGTTGTTGGGTAACCTATTGAGTAAGTAGTGGGCGTCATCTGGCAAGAGGGGCCATGAGTAGCAGGGGAGAGAACCTAAGCCTGTGAAAAATTGATCAGTCTGACAATCCCTAGTCCCGGTCACCGGCTCCTTTCCTTACTGAGCTGTTGACCAAAGTGACCTATGAGGTCCCAAAAACAACACAGGATTCTGTCAAGGCTCTTGAATGCCCACCCCAGGCCTGAGGCAAAACCCTGTTGCTGAAGAAACAACCGAATACCATCAATCAGCATCGAGAGACCCTTTGAGGTCCAGAATGGTAACCAGCCCCCAGATGGTAGTTAGTGCAGTGCTGGAAGGCACTACATAAGCTACCAGGGGAAGCTGGTCAACCACAGCTGGAGCAGAGACCACTGGCCTGAAATACAGCCTGTTGCCATGAGTAGGCTGACCACACTTCCTACTGGGAAAGAACAGCAAACCAGGAATGGATCACTTGTGCAATGGAGGAGCCAAAGCCAGGGGGAGCCAATCAACAGTTTTTAAACTTGGCCAAATATTCCACTTAGTGAAGGGAGCCCTCAACTGGACCTGGGGACTTAGGGCAATATGCACTGGGAGCCGGACTCTTGGGCCCCCAAGGAGAGATGCACTATGTGAGCAATTGACGGAGAGGCTACTAAAAATAGAATCTAGCTAATTTCAGAAATTTGTATCTCAGTTAACCTGTACTGATCTCACTCTCTGATGGAGATTCTGTTTGTATCTTTCAGAATGCAGCAAGAGCTGTGGCTCATCCAACCCTACCAATGAACTGCAGGCTGATAGCTGACATCCTGACAAGAGATGAGCCACCCAGACATACCGTGGAGGATCCTTATGGAACCCAGCAGATAATGATGAGATGAACAAGTGACCCAGGGCCACAGCCAATCAGCCAACAAAGGATAAGCCAATGAGACAGACACCAATGATTTTCAACGAAACCTAAATCAGAAGTACCAAGACCCCTAAGATCTCAACAGTAAAACAGCCTTAATACTCACCCACCACATCTCAGGGAACTGAGCGAAAAAGGTGGCAGAAAGATTGTGAGAGCCTTGGTGGAGAGAATACCCAAAGTCATGGCTCAGTATCAACACTCTAAGGCCGGCAGAACGGGGCTGTCTCCTAGGCTATCCATGGTCCCCTGCCTCAAGGACTGATCCAGATGGCCCACAGAGGAGGAAATCCAGCTGATTGGGGATGGGGAAGTGGGGCATTGGAGAACTGGGGATAACAACTCATTGTTTGCCCATTAAATAATGTAACTCATTATGGCCAATAAAAAAAAGTAAGCTACATCTAAGAAAGACTTGGCCAACCGCCTTTATTTCAAGAACCAGCTCTGATTCATCCAATCAGATGTGGCTGTGGGAGCATTCCCTTAGGAAAGACTACATCAAACATACTGGTGGTTAAGAGAAGTTATACTGGGAAGGTAGCCATGCTCTCTCCGCAGGATGACCCCCAATATTTATGTGGATGCCCCTAGAGAAGGGCTGCTCCCACCTTTGGTCAGAAAAACTTCTTTTTGCAGATGGCTGTGAGTACTAACTGGGGAAACTCAAAATTCATCAGAAATCTGGAGATAAGTGATTGCTGAGTCCTCACCACTAAGTGAGACACCTCTTTTGCACACTGCAAGTCTCAGGGTACATTAGAGAAGAGGAGGCAGAAAGAATGTGAAAGCCAGAGCCTGGGGAAGAGTGCCTGGAAACACCGTCCTCAGAACATGATGTGGCCGTTTAATTAATGACCTCACTGAAACCTTCATGACCTATACAAGACCTGCAAATTTGGGGCCAATGGACAATTCTTCATAGATGGCTGCAGATGGTAAACAAAAAAAAATATCAAAGTGTAACAGTGACGAGCTGGAAAGAACACAGAAGCCAGTATGAGGGTCAAAGGAAGGTAATCATGGAGGATTATGACCAAAGTATTATGTACAATGAAAACTGTCAATAAAAACATTAACGACATAGAAATAAGAAGTCATACTTACCGTATAATCCTTGATATCAAACATGTATCTAGAAAGATTGTTCTTATACTCTTCTTATGCTATGTTTAATTTGGGGGGGAATCCACTTTTATGTATGGTGTGGCCTTAAAGGTATTGAAGCTGAAGGTAAGCATATAGTGCCAGATACACACACACACACACACACACACACACACACACACACAATTACAAGATATGAAAGACCTAGTTTTATATAAAAAAGAGACACTCTTTTGAAGATCAGCAGCATTCTGATATTAGTATCTGTGTGTTACTAAGAAATCAAACTCAGAGCTCTGCACATACTATACAAACACTCTGCCACTGAGCTACACTCGGCCCAAGAATACAGAATTGTTTTAATTTATTTAGAAACCTCAGATTCCTCAGTGACTAGTCAACCGTTGGTAGATTAAGTTTTTTTAATGTTAAAAGAATAACTAAGTGAAGAAAACAGTTGTATAGATGCCCAATTATGTAAATTACTTGTCATTTATATACTTATGTGGATTACTTCCCTGGTCTCCTCATAATTAATTATCTCTGCAGCCAGCTGTGAGGAGCTGGCAGCCACAATGTCCTTGCAGCTGTTCCCCACTTTGCACATCTCTACCTTCCAGGCACCCCACAAAGAAAGAGAAGGAAATCTCTGAGTAAGAAACCTTTGTGAGTCTGCTTAACCACAAAAACTAATGGCCTATTTTGATATACAACTACATTTGGGAGCCCCAAAATCATCAGTTATACCTACAAACATTTGATTACTGTTTCTGTTAAGACATCTTCATCTAATCATACAATTATCATTTAAGTCTCTTTTAGGAGTTTTAAAGTTGATCTTTTTCATTTCCCTCCCCCACCCATGCTGAGGACCGAACCCAGGGTCTTGCACTTGCTAGGCAAGGGCTCATCCACCCACTGAACTAAATCCCTAACTCATTTCCCTTCTTAATTAAAAGTATGAAGGCAAAGAGGACCACAGGACCACCAGTAATTGGTGTGGCTTATACTTCACGGGAACATTTGCAATTAGACCTCATCTTTTTTTTTCCTTTGAAAACACTAGAAAGACAGTTTCTGTTTTTAATTTTCAAAGTTTGCTCTAGCGTGCCTTTTTTTCTTCTTAAAGTCTTGCAGTGAGAGGACATATGTCTGAAATTCTTAGTGGCACCCCATTACTGGGCACACGTCCTTATTCAGTTTCCTGAGAAGTACAGTGTTTACAAGTAAAGGGAACTTTGGGAGCAACATCCATATAAGTCTCAGTAGGGAACTCTCTCATCTTGGCAAGAAGTGCATGAAACAGAACTGACAGACCTTTTCTATATTTGAATTTAAATGATAGACTGAAAAAAATACCATCTTTTCACCTGTAATTGGACCCAAAGAGGAGTCCAGGAACAGGAAGCTTCCCAGCTGGTGTCAGAGCACATTTGTTAGCTCACACACTGGCCAGCCAGGATGGGACTGGATTAATACCTTTGGAGTTAAAACAAATATAGACTTCAAAATGAAAGACCTGAGAACAAGCTTTGGGGTTTCCAAATTGGGGATTTCTAATCAATGAATCAACCGTGGAAAAATTAATCGACTCATTCCGAAATGATTTTCAATTACTATCTTGTCAAGCAAGGTGCTAAGGATTTATTTCTTTCCTAGATGTACTAGTAGAAGATATCTGGAGGAAAGATTAAGAGTAAAGTTTTAAATCAGATATTGCTATCTTGGTACTTTGTTATCTTCCAGTAGCTGCTACAAAATTCCTCTCTGTATGTTTCATTAATAGCTATCTGCAGTCCTTTGGGCACTAACGAGAATATTTCACACTAACTGACAGAGTAATGGACTATGTAGAAAGAACTAAGGAACCATCAAATCGCATCAAAGTGCATGAGCACATTTCTCTTTGACATAGAGATTTTTATGTATAGATTTGTAAAATATCACAAACCTGGGAATCATAAGAGTGGCCTATTTCAGTGAGGTAAAATTGAGCCTAGAGAGGTTAAAAATAAAAAAGATTTTTTAGTAATCCTTCAAACTAAATTTTGTTCATACATCTTTTTAATGGCTAAGAGACTATCCCTAAAGCACAATTAAGTTAGGGCACATATAGAAAAAAAGCTATATATGTGTGCTATCCTTTGGGGGCAGTAATGTTTAAGAAGTTTCAACATACTGAAAAGGAGGTTTTATGACCTTTTTTTTTTTTAAATAAAGGATGAGACTGGGCATGCAGGCACCTCCTATAATACCTGAACTTGAGAGGGTTGTGAGTTCAAGGGCAGCCTCAGTTATATGGTGTGTTGCAGACGAGTTTGACTTACATAAAAGACCCTGCCTCAATGCTCCAGTATTCCCAAAGGAGAAAGAATCAGTTCATGAAATGATATGAAAAAAAAAGATCAGAAATAATTTTTTTTTTCTGAAGAGCTTGGTTTAGAAGAGGTATTTTATTTAGAAATGATTGCTTCCTGCCAACAAAACACTAGACTAGAAAAAAAAATCACCTCTTGGGGCTGATGAGGAAAATTCACAGAATCCATAAAACTAAAGTTCATATAAGCAGGTAGAATTGTCGAGGTGAGCCAAGAGGGGATCGTCATAGTCATCATACAAGGGGGCAAACAGGAGAAGTGACAATGCTGTCTCCCGGAGGCAGTTTAGGGTGGCTGGGCCTCAGAAAATAAAAAGTAGAAATGTTCCTGGGCTTAGTTTTTGTAAGTCTCCACTGTACCAGAGATCCAGAAAAAAAAAAAATCTGGCTGACCTGTTTTTCTACCTGAGCCCCTCCCTGGAGGTGGGGTGGAGGTCTCCTGGCATTGTGGTTGGTCAAACTTAACTTCCTGAGCCAGCCTGAGCCCAGACCATCAGCTGTCTCTCTGGCTTACCTGAGGCTGGAGACCAGAACTCCCGGGGAGGGGGGAGGATTTAATACACCAGGGAAAGACAAATTGCTCTCTCTCTCTTTCTCTTGGCTGGCCAGTGCAGAATCTCCAGGTTCTGGTAAGGTCCCTCCACCCCACCTTCCTCACTTGAGGAGAGGGGCTTCTCTTACATGATGGGAGCTCTGGGTACTTTCTTCTCTTTCCTGGTCTTAATCTAATAAAGTCTCTGTGAACCTTACCCTTGGGGGGATCTATGTATGAATTTAATGCCTTAAATTCATAAAATAATCTGGGATATTTTAAATCTGTTAAGTTGGTAACCCCCAAATTTCCATTACATCCCAGGCTTGGTAGCCTAGATACTCTGACAGAATGGTATCCTTTTAATAATATAAAACACAATAATCACTTATATGAACTGTTTCATAGGTGCCAGACCGAGCGCCAAGGGTTTTGTATTTCTTATTTCATCTAATGATCACATCGATCCAATGTAGTAGAATGACAAGCATGGTCATTTCCCTTTAAACATGGGCAAAACACAGCTTAGTAGTTAGACATCCTGACCTTGGTCACTTCCTAAATGCCAGAGATAGAATTGGAATTCACCTTTACCTTTCAATCCCTTGGATCTGTTTCACATATTTTTCTACATTTTCAGAGTAAGGGTCATAATTTACAATAACAGTGAAGTCTGAAGGAGTCATTGCAAAAATGGAATGCAGGAACAAAACACGGTTGCCTGGAAGTTTCTCTCAAGGAAAATAAATGAGTCCAGTAGAGGTTACACTGTACAGCACATTGCAAAACTCCTTAGGGGATGAGACGCCTGAAGATGAAGCCGTCACCTCTGCAGCAGGTCAGCACAGAGAAGGACCCATTCTCGACGTGAATGGAAAGAGGAAATACAAGCAGCAGAGGAGTAGAGCCCACAGTACCCGTTCACACAGGGTGACTTGCATTCCTGAATGCCAACTTAAACACCAGGGCTGTCCAACGAAGCCTGGCCATCTCCTTTCTCTGAATTTTGCTGTTAGAAAACACCATTGGTCTGGGAGGGAAAATTACAAATCCAAATTATCAAATGGCTTCATGAAGTTCAAGGATGAAGCCAGAGGTCAGCTCAGGGCGTTCATGATTATTGCCCAGGTAAAACTCCTGAGCCTTCATAGACTCTAAGGAATGTGCTGTAGTGTCTTAGAGAAAATCATTTTTGCTTGGTTCTGGCCAACTCATAACTCATTGCTATCTTTGTTCTGGGCTCTACATGGAAACTCAGGACAGCATGGAATTCTCAAGAGGATTTTGAGGTCAATGGGGCAGGGAAAGTGAGAAATATGTTTTATATGAGGAGACAAGAATAAAAAGTGTATTAGGATGCCAACATTTCAGCCCCCGGCCTCTAGGCATGTGCAGTGCATAAACCAAGAATGATCATTCTTTTTCCGAGGTGATTTTCATTGCTACCACAGAATATTTATTTCCAGAGGATAAACATAGGCCATGTATGTGTATCATTGGTGAGGTTATTCAACCACTGAATAATAAATCCTAAATTTAGTATATTATCAAAGTTGGCCTGAAATATCAGAGAATTAAAAGTACACATGAAGATGGTTTCTTTAAATGGTGAAAGTTTGGCAGTTTGTGTTATTATGAGAAGAATATGGACTGGTCATCAAAGGACTTCGACACTAACAGAATTACACTAATTCACTATGCTGACCTTCCTCATTGCTTCGTGGAAAAGAAACCAACCAAATCTGCTTATGGAGGAATGGATTGATTTTGGCTTCTGGACTCAAGGGGAAGCTCCTTCATGGCAGGGAAAATAACAGCATCTGCAGAGAGGGTGGTCACCTCTCTGCCAGCCTCCTGGCCAATATCAGGCAGACAGCAGTAACAGGAGAGTGTGCCAAACACTGGCAAGAGAAGCAGGCTGTAACCCCAATAAGCCCACCCTCAATAGCACACGTCCAACAAGGTTCTAATTCCCAAACTGCCATCAGCTGGGCTCAAGCATTCAGAACACATTCTTTTGTGGGGGACACCTGGGTCAAACCATCACAATTTCTAAAATGAGTGACAGACTATTTTTATTAGTGCACCCTTAATTCTTAGGAAATGTGACCAGAATTGAATGTAAAAGTAAATGGCTATTCAGTCAATGAGGGTCCAAAGGAAAGGAAAGTTGGTTTGCACGGACTGGACAAGTGGAGAGGTCAGTGATGGTCTGGACAAACAGAAGAGACATGTCACTAAAGCGAAGGACAGGCTGTCTGACCTGGGGTTTTGGAAGCAGAATGACTTTACCTTTTTTAAAAATATTTTATTTATTCATTTTCAAGCAGAGAGAGAGAGAGAGAGAGAGAGAGAGAGAGAGAGAGAGAGAGAGAGAGCGCACCAGGGAGGGCCACCACCTTATGGATCTGGTTTATGTGGGTACTGGGGAATTGAACCCAGGGCCTTAGGCACTGGAGGCAATTGCCTTAACCGCTGAGCCATCTCTCCAGCCCTGACTTTACCTTTTGACAGACATTGCACATGACAGAGATGGTGGGGACAAGCGACTTCATGCAACAATTTCAGGAACCCCAGGGCTACGAGTTATCAGTGGGCTGTCCAGTGGGATGGATTCAGTTGGAAAGGCTGACATGCCATGGAAGATTCTGGAATGGCAGTGTAATGATCATCCAAAGACCTATAGGGTGAGGACTGGCGGTTTTAATTAAGTCAGATAGATTTCAAATAAGTTTCAGATCTCAAGTATGAACATACAGAGAACTTCTGAGCAGCCATTGAGGACATCAAGATAAACTTACTAATTTTTTTTTTCTTTTTTAAAATCATTAGGCAGCCAGGAGTGTTTCTCTTTTGGTCAGAACCCACGAGTTGAGATCTATAATTGCTCTGATTCCATTGCTTAGAAATCTTGGTTGGTACCTTCAGGGTAGTGATGGTGTGTGGTATATAAAATATATGTGTTAGAAATGAGGTCAGATATAGTTTTCCAGAAGAGACCACTTAAGGATTTATGAAAAACCTACATGTACCAGCCTCACATACAATCGCTATATCATATGGTAAACATAGAAAACCTGGTGTTGTGGTCAGCTTTCTTGTTGCTGTGCAGATAGAACCCAAGAAAAGGCGGCTTTTGGAGAAATGGGTTTATTTGGCTTACGGACTCCAGGGGAGACTCCATCCTGGCAGGGAAAACGATGGCATGAGCTGAGGGGTGGACATCACCTCTGCCACAGCACTGCAAACAGCGGCAGGAAGGTGTGCCAAACACTGGCAAGGGGAAGCTGGCTTATAACCCCATAAGTCCGCCCCCAACAACACAGCTTCATTGAGGTTGTAAAACCCAAACTGCCATCAGCTGAGGATCGATCTATCAGAACACATTCAATTGTTTGTGGGGGACAGCTGGATCAAACCATGACACCTGGTTTGGCCCTTTTATGTACCAGTTGATACACTAAATCAATATTTTATGAGAGAGAGAGAGAGAGAGAGAGAGAGAGAGAGAGAGAGAGAGAGAGAGAGAGAGAGAGAGAGAGAACAGAGTCTAAATGAGCAGATCTAAAAGAAGTCTGGCACTTTGGAACTGACAAGAACCCAGAAAGTGTTTATAATTTTGGGGGAAATCAATCACTCTTCATGACCAAGTTCCACATCAGAATGATCTGGGAACTGTCCCTCCCTCGGAGTGACACACTTCTAAAAATGAACTGCACTGCTCTGAATACACACCCAATCTCCTTCAGTCACTCCTCTGTGTAAAAGCAAATCCACCCACGGCAGAAGGAACCTAGAGAACAAAACTACACCATAAATACCAAAATCTGATGAATCCACCCAACACCTATTGGAGTCATTGCTTTAGAATCAATTGCTAGTGCTAAGTTCCTCCATTCCCACCTCCAGCCTTAGCTACTGAAAGTGCAAGGCACTGTGGGACAATTTGATTGGCTACCCATGATGCTCTTTTTGTTTCCTGAGATAAGTTCCTTTGCTGTACATGCTATGCAGACAGGGCTGGTCCTGAACTCAACATTCTTAGGCTTCTGGGATTACAGTTGGGTGCCAACAGGTCTGGGGAAAGGTGGCATATTTAGATTTTTAAAGTGATGATCTGGAATGTGCCAGAATATTCACACTAGTGAAAGTTTAAAAATGTGATACCTGTACAGGGAATTGTTAGAAAGGGCAGCATTCTCTCAACGTGGCATCTGGTCACGCGAGACTGTAAGTGAAACTCCAAGGTTGTGTGGAGTAGTGAGGGAGGTGAATACATACACCTGTGAGTTATTATCTCTCCTCAACTCCAAGTTCAAAGGCTAAAGGCTCGTTTGTCATGCTTCATGCTCTTTGATCCGACCCTTCATACCGAGAAAATGTTGACAGAGCTTTGCTCCGAGTACAGCTTGTGAAAATCAAATACATTTGTGAACTATAAATACATTTTAATACGTTAATAGCCACTAATAGCTTGAAATCAATTACCAGCTTTGCAGGTAAATAGGCCTCTTTGAAATTTCAGCAGGAGCTGCAAACCAGGGTCTCCTCTCAAATACTCTAAAGGAGATGTCTGAGTCCTCAGCTTTACCAGGTGTGTGTGTGTGTGTGTGTGTGTGTGTGTATGTTTTAACACTTACCATCTATCTAGAGGACTATTCTACAGCTGCCCTTATGCATCACCCCATTAAAACCTGGCTTCAATCAAGGTTGGAAAACAATTGAATGTTACTTTCATTTAAACAACACAGCAAAACTTACACCAGGAAATGACGCAATGCCATTTAGTTCAAAGAAGTGCTGGTTTGATTCTGAACCACACTGGCCTAGGTTAGGATCCTTGCTGTACCACTTCCTGTAGACATGCTGCTGTCAGAAATAACGTTATCTTTTTGAATTTCAATTATTTCATGCATGAAATAAAGATAATCATGGTCAGGATGCTAATTTATGTGGGGACTTTGTGATTATAAGAAAAGACTTCCGGTAAACATAGCATCTTGGATTTATAGATTACCAAGAGGACTTAATCCTAGATTTTAGTCATTCAGCCAAATGCCTTTTCTCAGTATATAAACTTTACTACTATACTTGACAGCCTGTAATGTTTACCATATAGAACTGGTATGACAGCTAAAAGAAAATAGTGTTTGTGAACATGATTTATTACACAGCTCAGAGTTCACTTGTATGAAATTTTTCAAAGCTACTTTTTTTGGGTGGTTTTTTTTTTTCAAGGTAGAGTCTCACTCTAGTCCAGGCTGGACTGGAACTCACTCTGTAGCACAGGCTGGTCTTGAACTCAAAGTGATTCTCCTACCTCTGCCTGAATGCTGGGATTCTCCTACCTCTCCTGAATGCTGGGATTAAAGACATGCACCACCATGCCCATCTATTTTCCAACAGCCTCTCTGTATTGTGTTTCACTATTATAAATACCTGTACACAAACATGCTCATTTAAAAAGTTTATAATAAATTTAGATTAATAGTTAATTAGTACATAATCATATATGTACTTGAAATACTGATATTCTGTCCAGCAAGTTAT
Organism: Zapus hudsonius; assembly: GCA_004024765.1. Taxonomy (NCBI): domain Eukaryota; kingdom Metazoa; phylum Chordata; class Mammalia; order Rodentia; family Dipodidae; genus Zapus; species Zapus hudsonius. The sequence goes on along the minus strand of PVHP010009880.1, from coordinate 17,001 downwards.
CTATAACCTAAATTATCACAGTATGTGGATGGGGGAGATGGCTCAGTGGTCAAATGTGCTTGTTTTTAAATGTGTTTACAGGTTCAATTCCTCAGTCACCCACATAAATATGAATGAGCATTCGTTGGCCACCACAACAGAGTAGGTGCATCCTCCCCCCACATACACACGAAAATAAATAATTTTTGAAAGACTTTTTTAAAAAAAATCAGAATAAATTTTCATGTGTTGGCAGGTATAAAGCAGATAAACATTGCCTGCTTGCTGCACTTATGAGGACTTTTAGTACTAATATGTGGATGAGTACACTGGTTAATCACTGTGTTTATGAAAGAAAGAAAAGCATTAATAAACAACAAAATTAATTAACCAACTTGATCCCGCAAGAATTTAGTATGATGCTCAGGAAATATTAAAAGTTGATGGGATCCATCAGCATGTTCTTTACTCTGGTAACTTTTTAAATTTTCATTTCTTTATTTATTTCTTTATTAAGTAGAGAGATACAGGAAAGAGAGAGAGAGAAAGAGAGAGAGAGAGATAGAACGCACATCAGGGCCACCACCTTATGGGTCTGGCTTATGTGGGTACTGGGGAAATGAACTTGGGACCTTAGGCACTGGAGGCAAGTGTCTTAACCGCTAAGCCATCTCTCCAGCCCTACTCAGGTAACTTTTTCCAGGACATTAAATTATGTGGGCTTTTGTGTACTTGCTGTCCCTAGAGTATAACGAAATACATAGACAGCTCCATGGAAGAAAGTAGAAATACACAGTCCTTCCTATGGACAGAGTATCATGGGGCCAACAGTTCTACTAGAGACCACTACATGGGCCACCCACCTTCGTCACAACTCACTTTTAGATGGATGTCCTATAGATTTATAGCAAACACGAGGGAGGGAAAGAATGAAGCTACATTTTCTTTTCTTTTAATATTTTATTTATTCATTTTCAAGCAGAGAGAGAGAGAGAGAGAGAGAGAGAGAGAGAGAGAGAGAGAGAGAGAGAGCAAGCACCAGGGCCACCACCTTGTGGGTCTGGCTTATGTGGGTCCGGGGAAATTGAACTGAGGCCTTAGGCACTGGAGGCAAGTGCCTTAACCACTGAACCATCTCTCCAGCCCTGAAGCTGTATTTTCTATGGCACACTTTTATGCACCGAGAAGAGTGCTGCATGTTAGGGGGACAAGAAGATCTACCCGTGTTTTGTAATATATTACTACATAGAAGTAAAACGTGAGAATTTCAGCTTTCTCCCAGGAATGCACACACAAGGTAACTACCATCACTGCAATGGGTTCTTCAAGGTAACATGTACCAAGTTTAGGAGATCTAAGACGATCAGAAGAGCTCAGGAAGTCTGCACCAGCTGAAGTCCTTCCTCAGGTACAGTTACATTCATATTCATTCCTATAATTTGTATCCTACTAAACTCTGGTTTAATAATATGGAGATGTTCTCTTAATGTTTCACAGAATGAAAATCAAGATGTGCCCATCATAGGTTTTTTTTCCCCCTGACACTACTATTAATACTTTCTTAATGTATTTTTACATTTGATTTATGCAGTATTGGGGAATTAAAGTGTTTTTAATGACAAGGAAAACATTAGGGTGAGAAAAGATGGCGCTGACGTAATAGCGTTTGACCACGTGATCAGGGGAAATGATTAGCTCCGTTGGCTCTGCAGATGGCCTGTCAACCAAGCGACCAGCTGATTTCCAGTGGCTGCAGAGAGAGCCTTGCTGAGATTACCCAGGACCAGACCTTTGCCTCAGCTCAACTTGTGCAAATAAAATGTTACATTTCAAATAAGAAAAGGATTGTGGGAAAAAAATTTATTGCTCTAAACCACATTTGCATTTTTGACATTGTTCACTTGTCATTTGTTTGGATAATAGGCTTTTCTAAATTCACAGGATAGAATCACAAGGAATGACCCCCCTTTGTTGAAAGCTTTGGCAAATGCATTAGTAACATTGAAATTGCCAACTCAGTTCCACTTTTCCAAGAATAATAATGTCTCTCTCTTTTCCGGTCATGGATCTGAAATGAGGTCTGTTCATTTACCAGCACGGGCTTGCCTCCTCCACATTATGTACACGATTGTGCAGATTTTTAGTTTATGAACCACTCTGATTAGGGATGAAAGGATGCACAAGTTAGTAATGGAAAGACACAGTTCTGTGGTTTACAGAGCTCCTTCTGGGTGGATCAGGTCTCTGGAAGAGTCTGTTAGATCAGCAGGCAATGGACACCCCACTTCCCACAAAATTCATCATCTGGAGCTACACACTTTTTTTAAAGTAAAATTTCACAACATAACTAACATCTTCCATAGGATTTGATGATAATTGTGGATCTTTGGGATCACTGCTAATGTTCAAGGCATGTGGAAAGCAGTTATTTAATTGGGTTTTCCTAGATTGACGTCACCCAGTTACAAAGTTTCCTTACTCCAGGGTGCTTTGCAATCCTGAAAACTCAGAGACTATTTTTAAATAAATAAATATATATGATATATTTTGTTATGATATATATTTATATATAATACATAATATATTATAATATATAACATATATTATAATATATATATATATATATATATATATATTTGAAAAAAGAGAGAAGGAAAATGAGAAAGAGAGAGAGAAACTAGGCTCCCCTATGGCCTCCAGTAACTGAACTATAATCCCAGTTACATGTGCCACTTTGTGCATCTGCCTTACTGGGGATTTGAACCAGGGTCATTAGGCTTTGTAGGCAAGCACCTTAACTGCTGAGCCATCAGAGACTCTTGTTAATGTAAAAGAGGCAATAGCATGATCGGTAGTGTGTTGCATCAAGACAGCAGCCACACCAGGGGCTTACACATTACTAAAATAATATATCTCCTGTCATAGGCTGTTTCTACCCATCATATGCTGATGAAGAGTTATGCGTTCTCAGGAGAGGCATCTTTGATTGCAAGAATTATCTCCAGCAGCGCCATGTGGCATGGATCAAAATGACCACCTTTCTTTCTCAGGAGAGGTGATCATGGAGACAGATTGGCTATGACTTACATAAAGGTCCATATTGATTATTTGTGAAGCAGGTTTAAGGTTAGACACTGTTGTGGTCAGCTTTCTAGTTGCTGCTCAGAAAGAACCCAAACAAAAGTGGCTTGTGGAGGAATGGGTTTATTTGGCTTACGGACTCGAGGGGAGACTCCATCCTGGCAGGGAACACCATGGCATGAGCAGAGGGGTGGACATCACCTCCGCCACAGCACTGCAAAGAGTGGCAGGAAGGTGTGCCAAATACTGGCAAGGGGAAGCTGGCTTATAACCCCCATAGGCCCACCCCCAACAGCACAGCTCCAGTGAGGTTGTAAAATCCAAACTGCCATCAGCTGAGGATCAATTACCCAAAACACATTTCTTTGTGTGTGGGGGACACCTGGATCAAACCATGACAGATACCTATTTTGGTGGTTTGAATGTATGCCCCTACAGACTCAGAGGTTTTTGACTGGGTTTGGAACTTGAGTCTCCAGCGAGCAGAGCCCTGCTGGGAAAGAGGTATGTCACTAGCCGATGATTTTGCAGCCCTGCCCTACTAGGTGTGTAAAGAGAGGTTTCAGGTCTGGCTGCTGCTGCTTGCTGGCTGGTGGTGTCACTCTGCTATGCTTATGTGGAATTAAGCCAGTTTCTTCCAGCAGTGATGCATTCTGTAAGCCTGAACTACAACCTTTCTTCCAATAAGCTGTTTCCTGTCAGATGCACGTTCCAGCAACAAAGGTAACTGCCACACCTATCATCAGGAGCTTCTACTCAAGAGCTGTTAATTGCATGAGGGTGATTTATTCTAGAAAGTATATCATCACTGGAAAACAGTATCCATCTCCCAGGCTAATCCAGAATTACAATTCAGGAATGCCCATAAAACTGAAATCCAATTTGCTGAGCTATATCCCTGTCTGTCACTTTCCATTGTGTGATACTGGCTAGGTCATTTATCCCTCTGTGTTGAGTACCTTATCTCAAGTATTATGAAGTATTATAAACTGGCAAGGGTGAGACTAATACCTCTTGAGGCCACGGTGAACACTTCATATGTTAACCTTGCACACAGTTAGATATGTACCTGTGGTTCCTGTCATCATCATCGCCAGAATTATCGTCATTAGTATACTCATTCTCACCCTTGTTACAACACGTAACACATTCTTTATTCTTTATGTGACTGTATTCTAAAGAACAGCTCTCATTTCTGATATGATGGTATTCCTGGCTTATCTGAATGCCTTAAAATTTCTATAATGAATATACATTTCTTGGGAGTGAAGGAAAATTGAAACTATGATTATAAAATCATGGTTTAAATTATCATTAATAACTTGAATGCTGAGAAGTTTACACAAAAAATGGAATAATCTCTTCATCAAGGATACCAATATATGGATAAGGAGTTATGTCACAACCAGACAAATACGGACAGTGTCATCTAGGGTTGTTTTTAATGTAAGTCAATGATGTTTTGGACCTTGTTGGCATCTACCTCATGACTACACTCGATTCAGTCACACTTGTTTTGAGATTATCTCTCATCTATCTATCTATCTATCTATCTATCTATCTATCTATCTATCTATCATCTATCTATCTATCTATCATCTATCTATCTATCTATCTATCTATCTATCTATCTATCTATCTATCTATCTATCATCTATCTATCTATCTCTATAATCTATCTATCTATCTATCTATCTATCTATCTATCTATCTATCTATCTATCTATCTATCTATCTATCATCTATCTACCTATCTATCTGGCATCTACCTGAGAAAGACAGAAAAACTCCAAACAGGATTACATCATTTGATTCTGCTAAGACTTGTATGTGGTGTGGAGAAGTCACCCCTTTGGTAAAATCCCCATGCTGTTCCTGGTTTCTCTGCAGGCTCTCTTTCTCTCCAAGCTCCTCAGGTCTTTCATCTTTCAAAGGCATTATCATGAGGCATGGATAAGCCATCTTAGAAAACATTTACAATCTTGATTTTCCATGATATGCCTGCCTCTTTTTGGCCCCCTCCCCAAACCCCACAGTCTTGACCATGCACAGTTCTGTCTTTCATTCATGGATTCCTTCTTCGACTGGAACCATTCTAATAACTACCCCTTTTCTGTTGCCCAAATGCATCATCTGCCCATCTATTTACTAAAAACAAGTTATCAAGAAGTTCCTGGGCTGGAGAGATGGCTTAGTGGTTAAGGCATTTGCCTGCAGAGAGTAGAAGGACCTGAGTTCAATTCCCCAGTACCCACGTAAAGCCAGATGCACAAGGTGGCCCATGTGTCTGGAGTTCATTTGCAGTGGGAGGATCTGGCATACCCATTCTCTCTCTCTCTCTCTCTCTCTCTCTCTCTCTCTCTCTCTCTCTCTCTCTCTCTCTCCTTTTTTCTCTCTCAACTAAATAAATGAAATATATTTAAAAAAAGAAGTTCCCACCATGTACCAGGCACTAGGCTGGGTACTATGTATCTAATTCTATGCCTGTCTCTTGTCTAGAAGTCCAGTTCTTGTCTTTGACAACTTTGAAACTTAACAACTGGGGTCTACATCAGCTAGGTTTAGCTTCTAACTGCTCTATTTGTTGATGATTTATCTACCAAATGGAGAGTTAGGACACATATATCTAAGTACTTAACTTATTATCTAGAATGTACATTCCACCAGAAGAGAGATATGTGCTGTTTTGTTTGCTGATAAAAACCGAGTGCCAGGAATGTGCCTTCTACAGGAGCAATGCTGAGGAACTATTTGTTGAATGGGCTCTGAGTACATATAGTGAGGTTGAAATCAATATCTAAATAACAGACTGTATGATATGACTTATAGGATCTTTCTTCAATGCCCAAGGAGCCATACAGCCTTCTAAGAGGTATTTTGTTTTTTTTAATGCTATTTTTGTACTTTTTGATAGATTAGTAGGTTTCAAAGCTTATATACAGTTATATGAAGGACAGGTAGAATAACCTAGCTTTCTACAAATTAAAGTTCAATAATCTTCAGAAAAATAAAAATAACCAAAATAAACTTGTTATTGATTCTATATATTATCCATAACACATAAGTAGGACATGTTTATATAATCTGCTTTCTAGGATACAGTTACTTCTACCGCTTGGTATTACTATCCCTTCTCTGACATTGTGATATTTTGTTGACCTCTAAAGATGGCTGTATATAATTTACATTTCTAATTAAAATACTAGAATTATATTATTTCAGAGCTGGGAAGAAGTTAACTGACATCTAAGAATCTTTAAATTTTCTTTTTAAAAAAATCATGCAAAGTTTTCTTGAAGGAGGCTCTTCTGAAGAATTCAATGTCTAAGGAGATAAGCGCAGAGTTGTTCTGGTACCTGAAGAACGGGGATGGAGAGAGACCGTTTCTACCTTTTGCATCATCACCTTCCCCAAGAAATCCCCTTTTTAAAGTTTTCTTTAAAAATCATGTAAACTTTTTTTTTTCTTTTCTTTTCCTTTCTTTTTATTATTATTATTTTTTGTTTGTTTTTTTTTTCGAGTTAGGGTCTCACTCTAGCCAAGGCTGACCTGGAATTCACTCTGTAGTCTCAGGGTGGCCTTGAACTCACTGCAATCCTCCTTCATCTGCCTCCTAAATGCTGGGATTAAAGGCGTGCGCCACCACGCCCGGCTAAATATCACCCAAATTTTTCTTGAAGGAGAATGTTATGAACAACTCAATGACTAAAGAAGTAGAAGAAGTCACTTTGGTGACCTGGAGGAGAGTGGACAGCCACCATTTCTACCTCTTGCCTCTCCCAAGCCATCCATCCTTCCAGAGCAGTTTGAATTACCGAACCAAGACCAGCCCTGGACTCTCAATGTAGCGTTTCACAGAGGGTGAAGGGCTGGTGTAGGAAGACATTGTTGGCCTGTAGCCCTAAGGGGTTTCCACTATGTGACAGTACCTACAGAATAAAATTATAATTGACCACTGAGATTCTTCAATTCTTCCAAGCTTTGTGCTCCTGGAAAGGCTCACTTTGATTTCAATCCTACTTTCTCTTGGTTTCAGAATTCATATAGGAGATGTCAGACTACGAATCTGTTTGAAAATTTATTTTCATGAGACTTGAATTGCCCTCACCTGTCCCCTGAACCTTCCGTCATGAAGGCAATTAGATTACCACTTAGAGTAGGTGTTTCAGTGTCCATTCAGTGCCTATGGAGTGCTTTCCCACTCAAATTCAGCTGTCTATGGGGCGATTTTCATGGCTGAGAGACGTAGGCAAACATTCACATATGTTGGTCCATTTGTAAAGTGGCTTCTTTGAAAGCCCTGTGGCTTGAAAATGGAAGCTTAGCAAATGGCTATCTCTTCTATTTTATTATTATTATGCATTTACACAGACACACATCATTAGTTCTTTATTGACATCCTGTTTTATTTTTATATGGTTTTCATGCTAGCTGTGAATGTCATCATAAAACTGTCTTGTAAATACCTCCTGATAGGGAAGAGGGAAAAGATGAATCAAAACTCTGAGCCATATGGGAGAGGAGAGTCCTCAGGTGTATGCAGACGGGGTTTGGAAGGAGCACCCAGAACTAGAATGAAAAGCACCCTGCCTGCAACTCAGCTCCAGATTCACAGGGAGCCCAGTTGTAGTGCAGAGAGCTGGGAAGAGTTTCAAAGAGGGTGAAGGGCTGGTGTAGGAAGAGATTGTTATTCTTTGAGATGCAAATGAGAAGTGACCAGAAAGGAAGAAGAATTCTTCAAGCAGGGAAAATTATAAGCGAAAGACCTTGGAGAAAATGGTCCAGGTTGGAGTTAGAAACAAAAAGATGCTTAGACAATGACAGAGCTCAGAGAGGAGCCAGGATAGTACATGGGAAGCTCATCACATAAGACCATGTAGGGCAAGCAGGAATTCAGACTATTCTAAATAACTGTGGTCAGGTGCAGAGAGCCAGTGCAGGGAGCTGGCTTCCATAGTCCAGGGGGATACCTTGGGTCTGCATGAAAGGGAATTGGGATTCAGAAGAGGTAGAAAATCAACATTTAATTGGCTTTCACCCAGTTAAGTACCAGCAGCTGGTCTCCTCTCATCTAACTCCTACTAGGTGGGGTTATCAGGATTTTAAAGTTTTCATTTTTTCTGTATTCTTTTAATTTTATCAATTATTTATTTATTTGCAAGTAGAGAGAATGAGAGATAGAAAAGAGAGACAGACAGAGAGAATGGGTGCACCAAACTGCCAGTCAGCTGCCGCTGCAAACACACTCCAGACGCATGCACACCTTTGTACATCTGGCTTTATGTGGGTACTAGGGAATAGAACCTGGATCTTTAGGTTTTGCAGGCAAGTGCCTTAACCAATGAGCCATCTCTCCAGCCCCCTGTATTCTTTTAAATATATGTATTTATTTATTTGCAAGGAGAGGGAGAGAAAATGGGCATGCCAGGGGTGGCTCTACCTGCTGCATACAAATACCAGATGCATGTGCCACTTTGTGCATCTGGCTTCACATGGATGCTGGGGAATCAAACTTAGGTCCTTAGGCTTCACAGACCTTAACTGCTGAGTCATCTCTCCGGCTCTTTACTGTATTTTTTTTGTCAGACTTCATTTTGTTCTTATCATTCAATTTGCTTTGGGAGTAAAACACTCAAGAAATACATTGTCAGGACTGTCCAGAGGACCACATTTCAGTGAATGACTGAATTTTAAGTACATAATTTAGGCTTCTCCAAGCCTCTCTGTGATGTGATGTCACATTGCTTTTGACTATATATGATTTTCCTATGATGGAAATATCGTGTGAATCATTTTAATAACTCCCTGTACCATAGCCACTTTCCATTTGAGCAGGTAGTATGCAGGCATGGGAACAACGTGCCCTAGAGCTTACAGGGAATCACAGTAGGGACAGGAGAGAGAACGCAGCTGAAAAAAACAAGTCCTGCAATTGTCGAAATGATTATTAGAAATACAGAGCCAGAATAAGGAGAGGTTATACAATTGAGTTTCCAGTCATGCTATGCATGCAGCATAAAGTGCGGCTTGTCCCAGATTGAATTCTGGACGGATCCTGACCACAGTTATTTAGAACAGTGTGAATTCCTGCTTGCCATACATGGTCTTATGTGATGAGCTTCCCATGTACTCTACTGGCTCGTCTGTCTCTGAGCTCTGTCATTGTCTAAGCATCTTAGACCTGGACCATTTTCTCCAAGGAATTTCACTTAGAATTCTCCCTGTTTGAAAACTCTTCTACTTCCTTTCTGGTCACTTGTCATTTGCATCTCAAAGAATCATATTCTGATTCTGATCTGAAGTGCTGATCACTACCTTTGTGTGTACACAGTACATCCCTGCCATTCACCTACCTAACTCATGTCCTTCTCAGGTTGGCTCTAACCCATCCCATTATCTGAATGTCTGCCCCCCTCCACTTCTCTGCCGGCTCCCCAGCAGGAGGGGTTTTATTTGCCTTGCTCCCTGTTCTATCAGCAATCCCCCCAAAAAGTGCTGATACATGGCACAGACTCAGAAGGTATCTGGTAAATGAATCATAAATAATTAAAGAGGACCTGTCTGGTGGTCATCAGGTTGGTGAGGGGATAGAAAGAGGTTATCAGAGAAACTACTGAATCTAGAGTGACAAGAGCCCAGGAAAGAAATGAGCAGAAGAAGTCATGGTAATTATGTCAACGAATGTGAAAGGCTGCCCCCTGAAGAGGGATTGTATGGGAAGGAAGAAAGTCTGGGTGCAGGCTGTGTGGCCTCAGCTGAGGAGACCACCATGACCAGGGTTTCATAGCAAGGACTGGCTCTTTTGCCTGCCAGGATTGTCCCTCAGTGTCAGCGTTCAAGAAAGACCGTGAGCTATCTGGTTCAGAAGACATTGCACCTTGGAAAAGAAAATATGTGGGAATTACAGCATGAGAAATAAAAAAGCTAATTTTGAAAAAGAAAATTTTCATTTTATTCTTTATTTAAAAAAGAATTCAAGGCTTGGAGAAGCACCAAGGTTTCTCCTCAGGTACAGTGCACACTGTTGGCTCACTAATCCTGCCCAGATTCCCTCACTGATTGATTATTAATCAGTATGCCCAGGTGAGAGGCCAGGGATGCTGAAACTCATTTTCCTAGATTCCCTTGGATTTGCAGCATCCTGCTGACATAGATGTAGCCCATGGCACATAAATGCAGCATGATGAGAACTCCAGTGTGCCTTTGCACATTCAACACAGCATGGCTATTGCTGCCTTTGTTTTTCCTTTGTGCCTTGAAAGTGGATGTGAGGGACGGAGCTACAGCAACCGCTGCAGTTCAGAGAAGTACCGAGAAGCCTGACCAAACATTGCACCGAACCAAGGCCAGCAGCTGAACCTTCTTGAGAGTTCCTTCCTTGCCTAAAGATGTTTGTAGGTATTTTTATCATACAGTCTAACGCATTTTCTAATGCTTAGGTGGGAAGACTCTTTTCCATTGCATGCATATATTCATTTTGTAACTATCTTGAAATGTGTATTGTGTTCCAGACATTGATTGTACCTGGAGAACTCTGGGGCCAGGGATTTGGGCCAGACAAAATAACATCTGTAGAAAAGACACACAGGTGAATACATGATTGTGACTCAATGAAACAAAGGCAATTGCATAGGATGACGCAGAGGACCAGGACAACAGAGAGGACCTTTGCAGATGTTCTGTGCTTGAAGTCAAGACTTCCTTGAAGTAGCAGCTAAGACTTCCATGGTAGATAAGCAGAAGGGGAGGTACAGAGAGGTAGGGTTTCAGGCAGATGAAGACTACGGTGCAGAGAGGAAGGCCCACAGGAAGGTACGTGGAGTTCTGCAAGACACACCCCACGTGCACAGAAGGGATTAATGGAAGATGCAGGGAATTCTGGAGGGATGAGCAGAGCCAGGGAAGGAAGCTTTCTCTTCACCAAGGTCAGGTGTCAGGAATGTTTCTAGTAATTGATGTAGAAAGTTTTGACAAGGTCAAAAGCAGGGAGCAACTGACTGGATCACACTTCAGGGACCTCAGCCTGGCTGTCTGTGGAGCAGGTTTGGGTAAGGCGAGCTCTGAGTCAGGGAGGGAATGGGGACAGAGGCGTCAGGAGGGGAGATGGGGGACAGCCTGCACAGGATGGGAAGAAGGCCCAAGAGAATAGAGACACAGTGAGTAAGCAGCTTGCTTGCCTGAGTTCTGGTTCTGTAGCTATGAGGACAACCACACCTTTCCATCCCTGTAAACTTTGGGGTAATTTGGAGCAGGACGTCCCAGGGAAAAGTTAGTGTGTGTGATAAGAAACACCACACCTCAGCAAGGCAGACTATGAGACCTGTGCAGAAGCAGGTTTCTCTTTTAAACTCATTGCCCTAAAGAGTAACGATATAAATTGCCAAGTGATTTGAATGCCAAGTGGAAATGGGGATCCTTCGTTGAAACCTTTACTTTCATATACTGTATGGATTTTTCCCCCTATATTTGCTTTCCCGTATTTTTTTTTAAAAAATATATTTTTATTTACTTATTTGCCAGGAGAGAGAGGGTGGGGAGAGAGTGCATGCCAGGGCCTCTAGCTGCTACAAAAGAACTCCAGATGCATGCAGCACTTTGTGCATCTGGCTTTTCATGGGTACTGGGGAATCAAACCTGGGCTGTCAGGCTTTGTAGGCAAGCAGGTTAACCTCTGAGCCACCTCTCTAGCCCTTCCCCCAACTCTTAAATGGAACTTATACTCCCTAGGACTTTGAAAGAGGTAATTTGTATTGCATAAAGTTTTATTTTTGAGTAAATAATCACGAAGATAAACTCATTTCAATTTCCACTGGCTACAAAATTATCTTAAAGTCACAGCTTGAACAAACATAAGAATGCCTCTTAATATCACTTAACTTTTATTTTTTCTTTATAAATGTTAAAATGATTCTTTTCAGCTAGCTTAACACAATATTTGAAAAAAATCACCAATTCACATTTCTGAATACAAAGTGGATGTCAGTTGTATCCACATTGCAATGCTAAACAGTTTTTGAATTCTGCTTTTTTCTTCTTAATAATTGATCAAACCAGCGTGAGTGACCGAGATTGCTCCTCATTAATATTCATAAATTACCTAATGGCTGTTCTGTTTGATCCAGATGTTTAACAAAAATTTTAATTTCCACAAATCAACATTTCAAAACCACATGCTTCGAAGAATATTCTTTTTAAATTATTTCTCAGAAGCTTTTTGTATTTCACTAATTGTACAAAAATATGCCATTTTTATTTTACCTCAGGAAACATATGGTGGAAATGCTTAAAGAAATATGAGTCATGTCTTTGATGAGACAACCACTGACAATCACCCCTTCTGCCACAGTAGAAATAGCACGATAAGTCCTATCGAAGGTCAAAAATCTAATTTTAACTTATGTATTTTAAGAATTTTTATTTTAGCCACCTTGACATGAATTAGAAATGTGGTGTGTTCATGTCCCACACTGACATTTTCTAGTGTAGTTTCTTTTTTCTTTTTTTTCAGCAAAAGAGATGAAAAGTTTCATTTTTTATAGATATTTCAGCTCAAAGATTTCTGAGTTTGCAGTACCAGAAAAAAAAAAAAACCACAATAATTCTCCTCTGCCCATTTCCTGCCCTCCTCTCCCCCAGAAAAATCCTCCCAAACTTCTAAAAATACATTTTTTCTTTGCTGTTAACTGTTCTCTGCTAACTTGAAGATATATCTGAAGAGCCTGCTTGTCAATGTTACTCATTTCCAAATTCCCATATGGTTGCCTAGGGACTGTTCCTCCTTCTAGTGGTACTCTGAACGCCACACTGGATTTGGCAGTGGGCAAGCCACCTCTGTTTAAAACACCCAAGAGGGCTGGAGAGATGGCTCAGCAGTTAAGGCACTTTCCTGTAAAGCCTAAGGACCTAGTTTGATTCCCCAGTGCCCATGTAAAGCCGGATGCACAAAGTGGTGCATGCATCAGGGGTTGATTTGCAGAGGCTGGAGGTGCCCTGGGCTCTGGTGTACCCATTCTCTCTCTCTCTCTCTCTCTCTCTCTCTCTCTCTGTCTCTGTCTCTCTCTGTCTCTTTCTGTGTCTCCTCCCTTCTCTCTGTCTCTGTCTCTGTCTCTCTCCTCCCCCCCCTCTCTCTCCTCTCTCTTGCCTCTCTGCACCCCCACCCCTGTAGCTTATGGCTGGTGAACTCTGACAGGTGGGCGTGGCTAAATATCTGTCTTCCAGATCTGGAAGCTTTGTCACTTACAAACCACCTGTGACTGAGCCCTACATAATTATGGAATCACTCCATTCTCTGTGTTCAGATAGAAGGGAACTGAGGTAGAGAGAGGTTGGTTGCTTTAACCCTTGCAGAATGTACCAACATGCACCTGGGCAGCTCTGACATTCCTGCCAGCCTTGGTTGAACCTGGAATTTATTTCCACCAGCTGGCCTTTGCCTTTGTAGAGCTCATATGCAAATAATTCTGAAACTTGCTTTTCAACCTGTCAAAACATCTGTGATACAACTTGTAAAATGACTCCTGTGGTGGTTTAAATGTAAATGCCCTACATACACTCAGATATTTGTGCTTAGTCCCAGGCTGGTGTCGTCATCTTTGGAAGGCAGAGCCTTGCTGGAGGAGGTATATTGTTGGAAAACATATTGAGTTGATTAGTCTAACACCCTGGATATTCAGAGCTAGCTCATTCCTCTTCTCTCTCTAGGCTCCCTATGTGTGATGACGTGAGCCAGCTTCCTCAGCCATGATGAAGCTTCCCCTCAAAACTGTAAGCCTGAAATAATTCCTTTCTTCCCCTAAACTGGTTTTGGTTGGGTGTTAGTTTTCGTCTCATCAACAAGGATCCAATTGCTACAACACCAAAGATCACTGTGTAGATTTGTTCTTGCAACTACCACAAATAAGGTTGGATTTTCTTTCTTTTGTTTATTTTTAATTTTTAATTATTTATTTGTATTTATTTATTTTTTAGGCATCCTCGCCTTATGGCCCAAGCTAGTCTTGAACTCAGTGTTTCTCTTGCCTCAGCCTGTCCACGGATATGAAGACAAGCATGTTCTCCCACATCTAGCTTAATATTATAAGAAAATATATATTGATAATAGAGAATATTAAATATAAGAAAATATGAAAAAATATTGAAATCATCCAAAATTTCCCACCTGGAAATACTTAAGGCTAACAGATGGATATATTCTAAAATTTTATGATATATATATATATGATATCTCCAAAACTGATACTATGTTGTTTAACCACATATCATGCATTTCTTATTTAATGTTTTCGTAGTGTGATTTTATATATTTTTCAAATATGTTTTTCAAAGTCTTTTAATTTTTGTATGATTGACTATGTATAAGCCATTAGCCCAAGCATAGATGCATACATGGTGTGGTCTGGTCTCATCATACCCTAGGACACTAAGAATTTATATATTTTAATACGTCTCTTTCACATGCCTTGCTTTTCCTGTCTGGAATATGCTTCCTTGTATGGAGCTATATTCATATACCCCACATCATTCTTGTGCTTATAGGAACACAATCTAAGTCATTTCCATTTTCTCCTTAGTAGGGACTTGCCCAGAAGCATAATCTTAAATCACACCCAGGTTATGTTATAGAATATGGAGGAGAAGGAGGCTTGCAGATATACTCAAGGGTCCTGGATTAGGTGACTTGTAGTTAATCAAAAGGATCATTATTTTGGTAGGTCCCAATTTCATTATCAGACAGTCCATAAACAGGAACTGTACCCTTCCTAAAGAACTACATTTTCTTTGAATGACTGTAATGTGCTATCCTGAGAAGGTCTACATGAGGGTGGGAAACTGTAAGTGACCTAGGAACTTGCAGGGTGACAGCCAGCAAGAAAGTAGGAAGTGAATTCAGCCTCCAGTCTGATGAAGCCTGGAAGAGACCTCTACCCAGAAATGCACACTGTGATGAACACAGAGCACCTGACATAGACCTTGATCAGGGAACCGACTCCTGGCTCAGGCAGCTTAAGGTAATAAATCAGCATCACTCAAAGCTGCTGAGATTGTAATCATTTGCTACTCATGAATGGAAAACTCAAGCATTGCCTTTATCTCTTCCAGAAACCACTTCTACCTAACCTGCAGATCTGGGAGAGACTGAGGTTCTTTCTTCAGGATAGCCTCCCCTGACTCTTCCACCAGAGCCACAGCTGAGGCAAGAGCAGATGCCTCTTATGTCACTTCCAGTCAACAACTGTGAATACTAAGGCTCACAGTGACAAAGACGATTTTGCTTAATGGCTAAAATACGTAGGGGCATTTGAGGCTAGGCAACACACAGGAGTCACGATGCAAGTCAGAACTGTAACAGATTTACCAGCACAGGATAGAGTTTGAACAAACCCCAGAGAATGTCCCACAATCTATAACATTTAGCATATTATCTGAAACTGGTCACACATATCAAGGTGACTCAGAAAGCCTATTGAAGCAAATTTCACTGAATAATTCATATGTGCATTAGCTGTGTGGATGTAGAACCTGAATCATATACAATTTGTTACACAGCCTTGTGAATTTTTATGCAAAAATCTCTGAGCGAACAAAGCTGCAAATTTATGGTAATTTGTCATTTATTGATTACCTCTGAAGGAAACACAATTCTTTGCATTGGGTTTCAAGGCCTGGTTAACCGACAGGATCTCAGAAGCAGCTATGTATGGGGGTTGTAGGGTGACTCATCGGAGTTTACAGGAGATGAACATACTTTATATACTACTGAGAGCAAGTTGTAGCCTCTAAGAGAGTAGAAGGCAAAAAGCAAGATGTGTGAAGCTTAAATTTCAAATAAATAAAAATAGGACAGTAGAAACACACACACAAAGGCCCTGACTTTGTATGATGACTAGGAAAAAATAAACCCAAATCCAATTTTCTATCTTGTACAAAATTTGCTTAATTATCTTATTTATCTACAGTGGGAACTAATTTAAATCATGGTATACTGAAAAAGGTCACTATGGATTGACTTTTCTTTTTTTATTAAATTTTTAAAAATATTTTATTTATTCATTTCAAGCAGAGAGATACAGAGAGAGAGACAGAGAGAGAGAGCACACCAGGGCTACCACCTTGTGGGTCTGGCATATGTGGGTGTGGGTACTGGGGAATTGAACCCAGGGCCTTAGGCACTGAAGGCAAGTGCCTTAACCACTTAGCCATCTCTCCAGCCCCTGGATTGACTTTTCATAAGGCAAAATTCCACATCTTCCTCAATGCTGAGGACGACCTCTAAGACTGCTCAGTTGGTCCTGATAGGAACTAGCTTAACCAAGGACTTTTCAGGAGCAATACAACAATCCTCATTTTGTTTCATAAGAATCACCTGAGATGCTGATTTTAATGTTCTGATGCCCCAGCCTTCCCCTAGAATTCTGTTTTCCTTATGCTTAAGGGGAGTGAGGGACTCAGCTTATGATCTGTATCTGTCTCTGTCTCTGTCTCTGTCTCTCTCACACACACTCTTTCTCTGCTACTAGGTATTCTAATGCATGCTAGGCAATTGGCCCATCACTGAGCTACATCCCTGTCTCTCTTGTTTACATTTCATGTTGAGACAGGGTCTCACTAAGATGTCCAGTTTGGCCTTTAATTTGGGATCCTAAGACCTTAACCTCTCAAGTAGCTGGGATTACAGATCAGCACCTCCAGGCTTGGCTAGCTCACGTTATTTGAACACAGGCCAGCAAACTCTCACACTTTGATGGAGTAGAGTACTGCAACAAGTTATCATTGCTTGTCAGAAAACTTCCTCCGGGCTGGAGAGATGGCTCAGCGGTTAAGGCACTTGCTTCCAGTGCCCGAGGCCCCAGGTTCAATTCCCCAGGACCCACAAGGTGGTGGCTCTGGTGTTCTCTCTCTCTCTCTCTCTCTCTCTCTCTCTCTCTCTCTCTCTCTCTCTCT
>PVHP010009879.1:36409-49298 GCA_004024765.1 Zapus hudsonius | reverse complement strand
ATGGGCACACCAGGGCCTACAGCCATTGCAAAAAAAAAATAGCCTCCAGATGCATGCGCCACCTTTTGCATCTAGCTTTGTGTGGGCACTGAGGAATCAAACTCCAGTTCTTCTGCCTTGCAGACAAAAGCTTTAACTGATAATCCATCTCTCCAGCCCTGGCTCTGATTCTTCATTCTCTGCCATCATTGCTAGCTTAGGGACAGCACTATTTCACGCTGGTTTTCCCTTTGATAATTTGTGCCTAAATATTAGAGTCTTCCTGGATACCTGTACTTGTCAATTTCACTAGCATGTCCAATTTGACATATACGAAACAGATGATCATAGCTGCATCCCATGCTCCTTCATCTTTATTCCTTTGGCCTATCCTCTATCTAGTGGCCCAAATCAAAAATTTTGGAGCCATTCTTGTGGAGTTCCTTTGGTTTAAGACCTCACTATCTTTCACTTACCATATCCAAGCAATCTCCAAATCCAGTGTCACCAATAACCTGAAATCTCCCAGCAATCTACTCTTCTTTGACTATTATTATTGTCCCACCTAAATCCTATTCTCTCTCCCCCTGTTGTGCTGTTGATTATTTGTTAATGTGGTTTCCACAGTGGCACAAGAGACATCTTTCCAAGATACAAATCTTTCCATTTCAATATTTCCTTAAAGCCTTGAGAATTAAACAGTCTCCCCACATCAAGAATAATACACCTTACCATTTTCAAATTTCATCCCCTCCTGTTGCTTGGCACTCCTGGCCAGCCACAGCTTCTTTCATCCACTTACACATTTGCTGACCTTTCATCTTGGGCCATCATCCCAGACCCTTCCTCACCCACACATGCCCACTTCAAACACATGCCCTATTGGAGTAATTCACACCTTAGGTTTCTATTCCCAATTAGATCTTTCTCCTTCAGTAAGCCTCTAACCCACTTACCACCCACTTCCATCTCACCCACCTCCTGCCCCACATCTGATTTTCTGGAACACCCTGTATATGTTCTCTGACAGTATTTGTCAGTCAACACATGTCATTGCTTGCTTGGTATGACCTTTACCAGGGCAACAGCCTCCTCTTTTATTTGTTGTGGATTCCTCTCAGCAACTTTTAGCTCTACAAAGCAACCAGAATTTCTCAGTACCTATTTGTTGAATGAGGAAGCTCATTATTTTTCAATTTATCTTTTATGTTGAAGGTGGACAGATTTCCTTTTCCAAATTATCAGAGTGGATTGAGCATAGAAAAGCAGTTATCTCAGTTATTACAAAAATATAGCTGCTATATTTTTTGGTCTAGAATATAGCCCTTTGGCCCATATGTTGCATGAACAGTCTCCAGCTTGGAGCACTTGGCAGATGTGAAGTCTCTAGGAGATGTGACCTAGGGGAAAGATTTGAAGTTTTTGGTTATGCCTTCAAAGGGGAGTGTGAGAATCTTTTTCTGTTACTTCCTGGCCTGCATGAGGTAAGCAGATTTGTTCTATCATATGCTCCTGCCACAATCCTGAAAGCAATGGTACCAACATACACTGAAATGGAACCTCTGAAACAATGAGCCAAAATAACCCTTATTAAATTCATCATCTCGTATATTTATTATAGTAAGAGAAAAACAATAACATTTATATTCCATGACCTAGATATAATTCCATTGAATGGTGGCAAGAAAGTCCTAAAATAGTATGCTATATGCTGTGTGGCAGTGGGAATGGGTAACAGATTGACCAGGTGACAAGTTCTATCTCAATATAGAGGGATGGATGGGGGATGGCAGTGTGATTAAAAAATCTTGTCCTAAGGTAAAGTATATCATTAAAGGGGTTTACTTGTTTAGTTCTTTCCCAAGGTGACCTTCACTTACTTAAAAAGACACCTTATTATTATAAAAATTATTATAAAAATAGTCCTTGCCTGGTGAGATGGATAAAGTGCTTGGTGTATAAGCATGAGTACCTGAATTCAGATACCCAGAACCCACATTAAAGCCATATGCTCTAGTGTACGCATCTACAATCTCACTTTGTGGAGACAGAAGAATTCTCCTGAAGCTCATGGGCCAGATAGTTTGCCAAAAACAGCAGTGAACAATAGCTCCTGTACCAAACAAAGTAGTAAGTGAGCACAGACACCGAAAGTTGTGCTGACTGCCGCATGGGTGCTGTGGCACACACCAGCCCACCACATTCACATGCATGAACAATCACAAGCATCACACACACACACACACACACACACACACACACACACAGTCTATTTATTTAATTGTTTTTTCATATCAGTGAGAAAACAACATGATAGAATTTATCTTAGGATATATTATCTACTCAAATGATATCTGGTTAGTTAGACAGCGTGGTAGTTTGAACACATGCCCTTCAACAGATTCAGGAGTTTATTAAAAGCTTTTCTTTTCTAGCTGCCTGAATGGAGGAGGTGTCACCATGGGAGGATCATAGTGTCCAGCCCTAAGGTGTTTCTGGGGGTGGATATGGAATTCCAGCCATAGATATGTAATCAGCAATCAGAGCTCTGAGGAGCTCACTACAGTTTGCTGGATTGTGTGTGTGTGTGTGTGTGTGTGTGTGTGTGTGTGTGTGTGTGTGTGTGTTGTTAGTGATGTGTTTCTTCTCTGCTTGGACCTGTGAAAGGGGGCCTGCCTCTTTCACCATTATGGAATTTCCTCTGGATCTGTAGCTTCAATAAATTCTTTCCTCCCATAACTGTGCCTGGTTTGGAGATTCATCCCACAGTGTGAGCTGACTAAGGACCTGCAATGTGAGAGAAAATATTCCCATGGTAATTTTTTTCTCAAAAGTTAATTGTTTGCAGTGGAGGTAGAGGTGATTTTTTGTTGTTTGTTTTTGTTTTGTTTCTCAGTCCTTTTCACTAAAAGGCCAAATTCTTCATTCATCACATAGAGAAACCAATGTAACCAAGGAATTTTACTTCTCTCATTGCACATCATGCTGTCTATTCTCATTCTCACTATATTTATCACTATTTCTATGCTCTTACCACTTATCAGACCTTCAATTTTCACAATTACTAAGGTCTCATTCTGTGGGCTTCTTAAAATCAGAACACATTTCTTTTCCAGCATCTCAGGGTTTATATGTGGTTGTGGTTCTGGCTTTGATTCTTGTTAAAACAACAAAAACACATGACTCCCTGTTCCTGAGTGTCTTGTGATGCAATTCCTTAGAGAACCTTAAGCTCCTTATCTGGATAAAGAAGACGATGGTCTACAAGTCAGTTTATTCAATCAGTTATACTTGGGTCATTTTTCTGGAAATCCTTGTGAAGGATGCTAGGTTCATATTGCATGCATGAGCATGTGGGATATAAAGCCTCAATAGAAGGCCCTTGTCTCTTGGCTCAGTTACTTTCTTCAATTTTAGTTTATTCATCTAAAAAGTGTGACAAATATTATCTATTTTAAGAAGTGACATAATGCAAATAAAAATGCCAAGCCAAGCTCAATATCTATCACACATTAGGTGGTTAGCATATTAGGAATTTCTCTTTGTTTTTTGAGATAGAGTCTCACTCTGTAGGCCGGGATAGCCTCAAATTCAGGGCAATCACTCTGCCTCAGCCTTTTGAGTACTGGGATTAAAGGCTTGTGTCACCATGCCCAGATAAGTATAATTTTAAGTGCTCCATTTGCAAAATTTTATTTAAAGGGTGAGGAAAGAGTTCAGGATTCCAAAATAGCACAAGCTTCAATGTAGTATTGCAATTTAAAAAAAATGTATATTTTAATTTAATTTTAAGGGGAATTGTGATATTTATTTTGCTTGCATATGCTCACCTAAATGCCAGAAAAAAGACAATCCTGTAACTATTTTCACACTGTTTGTTAAAATGCAGAAGGAAATTAATTCCACTGTGGTCATGGACATTTAGTTGTTGGTCTTGCTGACTGTGATGGTTTTTTTTTGATATCTTTATTATCCATAACTCGATACATTGTATGAGCAAATCTTATGATGGTACCCCCATTTTCCTCCTCCCTGTCCCCAATGCACTGAGTATCCTCCTCGTTGACCATACTGGATAAGTCCATGGAGTAAGGGGTTATGAATTGTACAAGAGGTAGCCAGTTTCCTCCCCCACTTTGTGTATTGTTGCTGAGGGGGCAATGTCTCTGGATATTTTCCACCACCATGGCTCTTACAATCTTTCTGCCCCCTTTTCTGCTCAGTTCCCAGGGTCATGGTGGGTGACTTTTAAGTTGGTTTTATTGTTGAGATCTTAAGTGTCTCTGGATTTCTGCTTTGGGTTGTGTTGGATAGGGTTGGTGTCTGTCTTGTTGACCTACCCTGGCTTATCTGACTTGCTGTGGTGATAGGTCTCTTGTTTATCTCACCACTTTCTTGTAGGGTTCAGTTGGGGCCTAGATGATAGGCCAGGGTGGTTCATCTCTTGTTGGGATGTCTGCCATCATTTCATGGCTTGTTGGTGGAATTGGGTTGACCACAGCTCTCTCAGTGCCTTATGAAAAATACAAACAGAATCTCCATTGGAGAGTGAGATCACTATAGGTTAAATGAGACACACAATGCTAACTTGGCAAGATTCTATTAGGTTTAGCCTCTCTGCAGTTCTCTGGTAGTGGGAGTTTCCCCCTGGAGCCCAGGTTTTTGGTCCCCATAAGATTTTTCCCTGGATCTCAATTTCAGTAAGGGTTCTTTGTCACTGAGTGAATCTCTTGGCCAATTTGAAAACCATTGTTTACCTCCATAGGTATTGATGCCACTATTGCACAGGTGATCTCTTCTTGACTTGCTGATCTCTATCATAAAAGCAGTATGTTCAGCATTCTCCTGACCTCATTCTGAATTGTATATCATTGGTCTCTGCTTTCTCCAAATATCATTGACCAGCTTCACCCAGCAGCTTATGTAGTGCCTACCAGAACTACACATGCTACCATCTGGGAGCTACTTACCATTTTGGATCTTTCAGGGTCTCTAGGTGTTTTACAATGACTTTCTGTGGTTTCCTCAGCAATATGACCTTACCTTAGCCAGGGACAATTATTCAAGAGCTTTGACAGAAGCCTGTCTTGCTTTGAGGACCTAATGGGTCTCTTTGATCAACATCCCAGTGTGGGAAGGAACCAAAGACTGGAATAGGGAGTTGTAGGTCTGATCAATTTTTAATGGAGTTAAGATTCCTCCCATTCTTTTCATGGCCACTCTTAACCAAGTGATGACCACAGCTTCCTCTAGAGCTTACTGTATGAAAATTTAAACTTAACTTGGTGAGGAACTGCATATGTAGGAGAATGTGTGGTGATTGACTCTCTGTTCTTGTGCGAGTTCACTAAGTATCATATGCCCCAAATCCATCCACTTTTCTTTAAATTTTTCTGTCATTATTCTGAGCTGAGTAGAATTCCAATGTGTAAATGTACCACAACTTTGATATCCATTCATCCAGTTATCAGCATGTGGGTTTATTCCAATTCTTAGATATTATGAATTGAGCTGCAATAAACATCATTGCACTAATGTCTCTATGCTGTGGTGTGAAATCTTGAGGGTAGATGCCTAGTAGAGAGATAGCTGGGTCCATTGGTAGCTCTATATCCATTCTGTTCAGGAGTCTCCACACAGCTTTCCATAGTGGTTGTACAAGTTTGCAATCCCAACAGCAGTGAATGAGGGTTCCTTTTTTCCCATATCCTCTCCAGCGACTATTGTTGTTACATTTTTTAATGATTGCCATTCCAACAGGAGTAAGGTAGAATCTCATTGTAGTTTTGATTTGCATTTTCCTGAGGACTAAGGATGATGAGCACTTTCTGAAATGAAAATTGGCTATTGGCCATTTTTGTTTCCTTCTCTGTGAATTCTCTGTTGAGATCAATGCCCCATTTTATGAGAGTGCTGTTTGATTTCTTATTATTTATTTTTTTTTGAGTTTTTTATATGTTCAAGGTATGAAACCATTGTCTGTTTTATAACTTGCGAAAATTATCTCCCAGTTTGATGATGAGATCCCATTGGTTAAGTGATTGTTGCACTTCCTGGGTTATTGGAGGTTTGTTCAGGATGTTTTCCCTACTCCTATCTCATGGATATTTCCTCCTATTTTTTCTTCCAGGGTTTTAATAGTTTCACGTCTTATGTTGAGATCTCTGTTCCATTTGGAGTTGAATTTTGTGCATGTTGAGAGGAGTGGGTCTAGTTTAATTTTTTTTGCAAGTATTTATCCAATTTGTCCAGCACCATTTGATGAAGATGCTATCTTTACAGCAACGAACATTGTTGGCACCTTTGTAAAAGATCAAGTACCTATAGTTTCTCAAACTAACAACAGGGTCTTCAATTTTGTTCCATTAGTCTCTGTCTGTCTGTTTTTATACCAGTAACATATCACTTTTGTTATTGTGGCTTTGTAGTATACTTTAGATCAGGAATCAAAAAAACACCTGAGGAAAGTTTTTTTTTTTTCCCCCTAAGGATAGATTTGGCTATCCAAGGCTGTTTGCCATTTCCAGTACATTTTGAGATTTTTTTTTTATGTCTGCGAAGAAAGAAGCTGGGCTTTTTACTGGCATTGCATTGAATGTGTGTATTGCTTTTGGATGGATTACCATTTTTAATATATTCTACTTATCCAGGAGCATGGGATATCTTTTCACATCCTCCTCTCTTTCCTTCTTGAGCATTTTAATGTTTGCATTATACAGTCTTTCACATCCTTGGTGAGTTATTTGATTTTTTTCAATGCTATTGAAAATGGGACAGTGTCTCTGATTTATTTTTCTATGTGCATATCACCTTCATACATGAAGGATACTGATTTTTGTTTCTTAATTTTCTATCCTGCCACGTTGCTAAAGGAATTTATCACCTTCAGGAGTTTATTAGTATGATACTTTGACTCTGTTATATGGGATCATGTCATCTGCAAAAAGGGATAGTTTCACCTCTTCCTTTCTAATTTGTTTCCCTTTTATGCCTTTTTCCTCTTATTTCCTGGGCTAGAACTTCCAGGACTATGTTGAAGAGACATGGTGAGAGTGGACACCCCTATCTTGTTCCTGATTTTAATGGGAACTACTTGGGTCTTCCCACTTTGAGTATGATTTGGGCTTTAGAGTTTTGTATACATCCTTTATAATGTTGAAGTAGAAGCCCTCTAGGCCAAGTCTCTCAAGTGTTTTGATCATGAAGTGGTATTGAATTTTGTCGAAGGCCTTCTTTGCATCGATTGAAATGACCATGTGGTTCCTGCAGTTAAGTTTATTAATGTGGTGGATTACATTGATGAACATTTAACAAAGTGTGATCACAGTGAAGATATACACTGCATCTCAGCTCAAGGACTTTCACATTACAACACCAACTTTTATTTTTATGTGCCCTCTCCTTGTAGCACTGGGGTTGCATGCCTACAACTGATGTGTGATGTATAGAACACTCCCTCTCCCCACTTGAGTCAGCCTGTGTGACATTATGGACACTGTATCTGGTCTCTGAGGTTTTGGCACAATAAATGCTTCTTGTAGTCATAGTTTCATAGAAAAAAAACCTCATGGCAAACTTGTGGCAAAACCTAGAAAATAGCACAATCATTGCTAAAGTATAGATGCATATACCCAAGGAAGTTTATTGCATACGAGATTGTCTGGAACATGGAAAATGCTTACACATGTGAGAGAAATCTCATATGTGTATAGAGAAATCTATACTTGGTATAGATTTGGTAGGGAGAAATCTCCCTGAAGTGTATCTGGTCCCTTCACCCCTCAACACACACTATAAATGTTTCCAGGTAGAGCCAAGTAGTAGAGAGAAGGGAGAGATCTCATAGCACTAATGTGAACACATAATCTTGGAGGGATTTTAGATGAGTCATGCTATGCTTTAGGTATTTGCTGGGACTAGACCACAATAGTCAAACACAGCCTGGAGTGGTGATGGAGACTGGCTTGAGAGGGTTACCATCATCGACACCACATTTACATTGGAAGGGGTGAGCTAAGGTGAAAGACTCCTTTGAAATTATTTTAGAGGACATTATTGTAGCTCCTCTCTTTTTGAGCCAGGAGTTGTCCCTTCACTGAAGAGATTATTCTATCATGGAGGATGCCGATATACAAGATGGCCAGTGCAGAACCAGAGACAAGTCTGAAAGGAGAAGTTGGTGTATGTGGGCTGGGGGACTGGGGATTTACTTAGTTAACATCTCTCTGTAGATAAACCAATGCCATGGAAGAAAGACCAGCATGGATGTCGAGGTTTTAGGAATGCCCTGTGCTGGGATCATTAGTGACCTGGAATCCTATTGAGTGCCTGTGTCGGGTGATTGTAGAGAAGATAACTTGGGATAAGTCCTGAAGAGCTTCATACTTATTGCACAGAAGACCCTACATTTTTTGAATATTTATTTTGAAAAGGGTTAAACCCTCATTTTGAGGGTTTTTTGTTTTGTTTTGTTTTAACCCTGTCTAGTATCCATTTTTAATAGCAAAATGTCCACTAAATGTCATATGTCTATTAGCTTTATATTCTAACAGCTTCACAAACCACACTGAAGATACAAAGAGAGGGGGATAATACCTGTTTTGTTCATTGCTGAATTTTTGTGTTGCAAAAACTGCAGAAGACACCTAATAGATACTTCCTGAATATGTATATTGATGTCAACCCAACTTTCCTTGCTACTAATGTTAAATATCTTCCCCCCCCCCTTATTTCTTAGCAAATGGATGTTTATGAGTACCTCTCCCCCTTGCTTTATTTTTTGCTTTGGTCAAGTGAAACTTAATTCAGTTCTTCCATGATGACACAGGCTCTTAGACACCATGTTTTCATTCTTCTATTGTTTATTTGAGGCTTGGAATAATATGTTTAATTGGTTATTTATTGTTTTATAATGTAATGGATTACCTCTTAATTTGAGATAATATGAGGATAATAGTTATTTCTCCTGCCTTTCCTAGATACCATCTCACCAGAGTTCTTCTTCTCTTGGTCACATCTAAGCCAGTTTCTCTGCAGGTGTCATGCAGATCTGTCATGAACTCCCTTTCATAGGTTTTCCAGTTAGTAACCATGTTATCTCTCTTTGTTTTTATTCTTTACTCTTTACTTTTGATGGATACAGTCTTAAGTAGTTTGAAAGAAAATGTGAATGATAAGTAAACCCTCTGATCATTGTGTGAATTTGTTTTGTCCTCATTTTTTGTTGAAAGTTTGCTTACATATGTAATTGTATGTTGAAAGAATTTTTGTTTTAAAATACAAAAGGCATTTCACCATCTGATGCCAGTCAGATTTCATTCTTTTATAGGTGATCTTGTCCTTATATTTTGTAGCTTCTCTTTAACAAGTGTATCCTGAAATTTGTTGGCAGTGTTTTAGACACTTTCATTCACTGATAGGTTCCCTCATTCTAAAATTGTTTCATCTTTACTTCTGGGACTGTTGATCATTACATTCTCTCCATTTATTTCCCACCTTAATTCTGAAACTTGTTAATTGAATGATGATACTTCCAGATTAATTCTCCATTTTGTTTAATTTCTCTCATTTTTTGAACAGCCTCATTTCAAATTTTATTTCAAAGGCAGTTTCCTTGTTTTTATCACCAAAACTATTCTTTAAGTTTTTGTTACAAACTTTTTTCAAATGGCTCATTTTTTTCTAATTGCTCAGTTTTATAGCATTCTGTTCTTATTTATAGATCCCCCAACCCAATCTTCTGAGGAATAATCGTTATTTTAAGTTTATTTCCTTTTTTATGAATTGTCTGTTTTCTGCTTTTTCTTTACTTTGGATTTCAGTTCTCCTGAGTATTTGGCCTGTGGTTCTCAGTTTAGTTCTCTGTGAGGCATGAGAAAAGCTGAGTGTGATTTTGCGAGGCAGGCATCAAGTGGCTTCTTCACTGAAAGTTGACTAGGACTAGGGGAGATGTCTTAATGGGTGAAGATGCTTTCAATGCAAGCGTGATGACCTGAGCTCAATCCCAACACCTAGGAAACAAGCCAGGCATGACTGCACCAGGGCTGAGGGAAGCAGAAACAGCAGGCTCCGTGGGTATCACTTGACAGCATGCCTAACTGAAAAATAGTAAACTGCAGATTCCATAAGGGGCTGTATCTCAGGGAAATAATATAGAAGAGCAATAGAGGAGGAAGCTTGAAATCTTCCTCTGGCCTCTACATGCACATGCATGAGGTGCATACACATGTGCATACCACACACCAACAACATATATTCATGTATGGATGTGTGCATGAAAACAAAATTGAGAACATATTATACCTGTGCTTTTGTATAATTTCTTAATATTAGTATTTTTCCTAATCTAGTACATATTATTTGAAATAAGTATTATTTATCTTAGCCAATGTTTTGGACCTATTGGTTACATTTCAATCACTTACTATTATAAATATTAATGATTAGAAGTCTGTCCCATGACTTTGATTATTTTATAATGATTACTTTGAAATGATGCTTTAAAGTGAAAAGATTTGTACCTTTTTGAAGTTCACGACACATATTGTTAAATTGCAAAAACATTCCATTTACTTGATCTCCCATCTCACAGTTCCTTAGCCAATATTGCATACAGTAATTCCCATTTATCCATGTGTGTTTTACTTTCAATGCTTCAGCTATTATAGTGCAAGAATATTAAATGTAAAATCCTATGAATAACCAATTCATAAGTTTCACATTGCACACTATTCTGAGTAACTTGAAAAACATCTCCCAGGCCATCTCTATGCCTCCCAGGATATAAATGACTCCATTTTAAAGCATGCTGCATATACTACCTACCCCTTAATCATTTGGGGGCTGTCTCGGTTATCTGAATGTGTCTCAGTAGCACCAGACTTGTGTACAAGTAACCTTTTCTAGTTTAATTTAATTTGTATTCTTCTAATCTTCCCACATGAGCCATGACACATGTGTGGAGATCAGAAGACACTTGTGGGTGTCTTTCTCCTCTGCTTCCACTTTTTTTAGAGACATGGTCTCTTGTTATTGCTGTAGCTGCTGGCCATGATTTTCTGTATTCTCCTGGCTCTGCCTTCCTTTGCATTGGGATTATAGATAGGTGTGCTACTTTGTGTCTACCTTTACTTGGACACTGAAGAAGATTGAACTTGGGTGGGCAGGCTTGTAAGCAAGATTCTTTAACCAGTGAGCCATTTTCCCATACCTTGAAATAATTTATATTTTACTTCATAATGATCTTAAGGTATAAGAGGAGTAATAGTGGTAATTCATAAATGCCAAAGAGAAGCTGTGAAGTGCTTCCTTTAACAATATACAACATTCAAAAGTAACCGATATCTCAGACATCCACCTTTGGTCTTGGAACATATCCTTTGCAGATATGGAGAAATTTATAATACCATCTGTTGCAGTCAGACACATGCCACTGGGATAAATCTTCAAACCAGGCACAATTTGGAGGAGGAAAGTATTTATTTAAACTACAGATTGAGGGGAAGTTCCATAACAGTGAAAGAGGTTGGCCCTCTTTCACAGGTCCCAGCAGAGAGAAAAACTCATCACCTACACCACACACAGAGAACAGCAAACAGGCAGGAGGGCCAAAGAGAATTTCTTCTCCTTTATATAGCCTTAGGGTGGGGTCTTGCAACCCTATCCCAGACTTAATGGCTTCCTGAGTCTCTGGAATTTCCTTCCTGAATGGCTCACACAGGAAAGGATGTTTACTTCCAGCTTCTTTGAGCTTCTTTATATCTTGCCCCTTGATGAGAGGCTACCTTCCTATAAACATCCTCAGAGACTCACCCAAGATAATTAAAAAGATCCAAGTTGACAACAAAACCTAACCATCACACCATCCTCATAGGATTTTGCAATTTAATAAATGAAAATACTTGTTACTTGGTTACTAATGAAGTTGAATTGTTTTAATATCCTTACCAACTATTTGTGTTCTTTTGTGAATTAACTTTACCATAATTCTTGTTAGAAAAGTGTTACTATTTTTGATATTGATTTGTAAATACTCTTCATATATTGTCTAATATCTTTAAATATGATAGTTTAGCTATTTTGTGAGATTTTTTTTAATGTATTTTACTACATGTTATGCTATACTGATTATAGTTCAGTTTTCATGCACATCTAGCCACATTTTCCTTTTTATATGTTCTCCAATATATAATTATAATATAATATACTATGATATAATATGATATAATTTAATTATAATATATCATATATTTCAGCTTAAATGGGGTTTTCCATACTATTAGATAAAAACTAGGGTTTTTCAATGCTCATGGACAAGATAGCTGTGTCTTGAAGCTGATTGAGAGATGGATGTGGCCTTCCAGTGTACTACATTTAGCAACATCTCCCCTGTCTACCCAATAGATGTCAGTTAGGTCTCCCAGTCATGGCAGTCAAAAATTTCTCTAGGCATTATGAAACAGTCTCAAATTGAGAACCCCTTTTCTTGGGGAATTTTGAAATTAGATTTTTTTAAAAAAAGCAATCTATTTCTGCTGGTGTGAATTAAGCTATAAATACAGTATGGAGATGGTCATGTCCTCTCCTCTGTGGGCATGCTAGTGCCTCTAGTTTCAAAGGATTTATAGATGTTGAGAATGAATTGGTTTCTTGCTGTGAGGGAGCAAAAAATCTATATATTTGGAATTTTATTTATTTATTGTTGATAAGTTCAAACACTATATGAACAAGTCTTGTGTTGTTACCTGTTACCCCCATTTTTCTCCTCCCTGCCCCCAACCCACTGAGTGTCCTTCTCAATGGGATTGCTGGAATGGTCCATAGGATGGGGTTTCACAAGCAGTAGCCATTGTGTGTGTGTGTGTGTGTGTGTGTGTGTGTGTGTGTGTGTGTGTGTGTGTGTGTGTGTGTG